>JAOXOE010027466.1:0-18331 GCA_028565055.1 Phoeniculus purpureus | reverse complement strand
CACAGGGCATGTCTTCCAGCCCCTTCACCAGCTTGGTTGCCCTTCTCTGGACTCGCTCCAGCACCTCAATGTCCTTCATCAGGTGATGCTCCTTGCCCAGCCAGCAGCAAAACATGTGCTGCAACTCTATCTGCTATGCACGCTGCTGAGGGGTTTCAGTAACGTGCTAAGCCCAAAGAAAATAAGTAGTTCAGGTAATAGAAAGAGCTTACACTTATTTCTCAAGTTACTTTTTCTCCTGAAAGCCCTTCTGCTGGGAAACCACTTTAAAACACCTCCACAACAGACGCTTTAACTGCTGTAAGTCTTCTCTTACCCAAGATCCAGACCCTTCAGACTGTAAAAGCAAATCTGTATTTCCTCAGACAGCAACATAAAATTTATCTCTTTTTAAATGTATATCTGCTTTAAAGGTTCTCAGCCGAGTGTTGAAACCATTCTCTTCTCCTGCAGCCCCAGGTACCCTACTGGAGAACTCATTTGCTATAGCCTTACATGGGAAAAGCAAAAATGATTACTTTTTTCATGACAAGTTTTCTCCTGAGTTTTTACCCGGCTCCTTCCTGCTCTACAGGGTGTTGCCAGATTCCTCCTGCCTCTTGAAGGTGTGCTGATCCGTTTTTCATAACAACAGCTTTATCAGCTGTAATTTGTACCTATGGCCAGTGTCTACTGCTTCATCTGTTATTAATCCAGCTGTGAAAATGGACCTCCATCACGTTGTTGCTCGATGCAAAACTTCTACCAAAATGTTATGTCACAGGGTGCGCGCTGAGTCATGATTTTGTTGGGCGTCAAGGAGTTGTAAGGACACGGAAGGTGCCTCTGCTTTCCGCTCTGATGCACACGCTCTAGACTACAAGGTCCAGACTGGGGGTTTTGGGATGGCTGCATCCATCTTGACATGGGAAAGTCTCTTGGATTTTATACCACTGAAAATTACTTCCAAGTTTCTACCCTGAAAAGCTACGTGGCTTTTACAACTTCAAGTGTTAGTATCTCCCTTTATGCAAGCCACTGGAGTTCTTTTATGCAGGTCTAGTGTCTCACAGTTACCTCCTTTTTTTCACTCCAATTCCCAGAATCACACCATGAGTAATTTTCACTAGGTGCTTAGAAACAGGGAGTTTCTGGAAGTCAGAGCCTAGACAGATGGCAAGTTTACCTTTTTTCCTCTGTCTTGAGCCTGATGACACCTTTGGCCAAAATAATGGGCAGTGAAGCTACCACCTTGGCTTCCCCAAACACCACCTGCAGTGATTGAGCAGGACTCTGTGCCCTGGCAGTGCCAGACTGCAGAGGCAGGACACGTGTATTTTGGACTCCCAGAAACCAGGTGACACAGTCCTGTGTTGCTAAGCACGCTGCATTGCAAAATCCCAGCTGGAACTTTTGGGTTTTGGCAGTCCAGCTGGCAAAAAACCAATTTTGCTTTTTTCCAGATCATTTGCACGTGTATTTACTAGAACAACCATCCAGAAGACTGATGTACAAACCCAACACAGTCCTGTGACACAGCACCTTTTTTTGTCTTCTCAAAATGTGCAACTGCAGCCCTGCAGCTGAGGAGAAACTACTTTGACATCGATGGGAGCATGACAGAATGTCATGGAGATCATGCTTCGGACTAAAAATGGGAGCTACCAGACCAAAGATGGGGCTGATACACTGCTATGGAATAGTCTCAGTCAAAAAGAAGAGAGACTAATGCAGAAAGTGATTTTTAAACCAAAAGGTATCCAGCTTCTTCCAGGGGCTGCTGATCAACAGAGAGCTTGTCCTCAGGGTCAGTGAGATGACTTCTTGAAGCCTTGTGGACAGTCAACCTCTGCTATGATGGAGCTTTGTCCAACAACTTTTTGCATTGGTGCTCAGCAAACACCGCACTGGTACTAAAGCCAAAAGGCAGGCGAGCTCCAGATTCCTCCAGCTTGAAGACACAGTGCCAAGTCCTCATGGTGCTCTCCATGAGGATGCATACATACACCACGTGTCAATGTGTGTGGCACGCATCGAGGTGTGAAGGCAACAAAAGCGACAGCCTGCCACCCTGACTTACCATGACACCAGATTCCATTGACTCTCTTTCTCACAACACTCCTGAAGGCTTTCTTACACACCTAGAGTGGCATCACCATCCCCAGAGATATCCAAAACCTGACTGGAGGTGGCCCTGAGTGAGCTGCTCTAGGTAACCCTACTGGACTAGAGGGTCTCAAGGGGACCCTACCAACCCCACAAAAAGCCAAGCCCCCCTCACCCAACTACTAGCACTGAGGAATGATCTGAGCTGTGCCTCCACGAGGGATTGACTTCTTTCATCCAGCTCTGAAGGCAGGCAGCCTAAAGCAAGCAGCAGTCTGATGACAAGTACACGCTGCACTCAAAACTCACCTCTAGCTCCTTCCAAATTTCCTGTCAAGTCTGCAGCAGTTTCAAGCTCCACACTTTAAATAAAATGATCTTCCACCACTGTTTTGCCGGCCAAGTCATGGAGTGAGCAATGGGCTCGGGCTCATCTCTAGCGAAGCGCATCTGTGTCTTGCCCTAAAACACAACGGGCTGACTCCATGGCTCTGGGTCAGCGCTGGCAGAATGGCTGCTTGGAAAGTAGTCTGGCTGCAGACATTGCCAAAAACCCAGTTCCATTCACTCCCTCGCCTCAAAAGGGGGCTATGCAATGAATTCAGCTCCTGTCCTGCCGCCAGCTGTAAGCCCCGGCTGGGAAAATTCTCTAAGTAACGGTTATGATTTAAGAGAACGAGGGCTATTGTGTTTCTAGTGAAATGAAGGATGGACTAACAACCTGTGTGCTATTCTATGCACCACCTATCATTAAAATACAGATTTATGATCATTTTTAGAAGAAGAGGCTACGACACAGAAAACAGGTTGTCGAGCTCTGGCTGCTTGGTGCCATCCAATTTCTTTGCCTCCTCAAATTTGAACAGCCCTTCTATAAAGTTATAACAACATTTGCTGCATTGGGCTAGCAGCAATCTGTTTGATAGACAAACTATCCTCTTCCTCACACAGTCAGTGATTTGTACCTTTGTTTGTTTTTAAGAAGCAATCCTGGGATTCTTGGAGAGCACACTCCAGTTATTGCTCATTTGATTTGTGGGTGCAGGATCCAGACTTGGAGTGCAGGCACGTCAAAACAGTAACATACAGACAGTTCAGGCAAGGGAGCATCTCTGGGCTGAGCAGCACAGGAGGACGTGAGGGGTTAACTGCATCAGCTAACAGACACATGTGAGGATGGGATTTTTCAGGATAACCCTCCTCTTCTTTTTCTGAGGGACTCTAGTGATAGGACAAGGGGGATGGTTTCAAACTATGAGAGGGGAGATTTAGATGAGCTCTTAGGAAGAAATTCCTCCCTGTGAGGTTGCTGAGGCACTGGAACAGGTTGCCTAGGGAGGCTGTGCCTGCTCCAGCCCTGGAAGTGTTTAAGGCCAGACTGGATGGGGCTCTGGGCAACCTGGTCTGGTGAGAGGTGTCCCTGCCCATGGCAGGGGGTTAGAATTGGATGATCTCTGAGGTCTTTCCCAACTTAAACCATTCTATAGTTCTATGATTCTGTTTGACTCCAAGAAAATCTCTCTGGGACTCTGCTGGGAGAGCTGGGGTTCTGGGGACAGTCCAGCAGCCTGTGAGTGGTTTGAAGCTGTCATCTGCACAGCACCAGCCCTCCCCAGCAATTACACTGATTTACCAACTGCTCACAGACCTAAATACCCCACCAACACACAGTCCACAACAGGGCAACTGCTAATTTGCTGTAGACACTGAGTGAATTGGATTGGTGGGTTATTAGCTCCTCATGGGATGCTGCAGTAAGGGCTCTGCACAGCAGAAGCAAATCTGTACTTGGTACTTTTAAATGGAAAAAAATCCTACCAGGTTCCTTTAACTTTTAGGTCTTAAGATAACAGTGATCTAAAACAAGGACTACAGATGATTTTCCCCCAAAAAATCAAAGACAAGGAGGGCTGTTGACTCATGCAAGAAGCGATGTGACTTACTTTACTCCCTTTGAAATTCCACTGTCCAAAAACCTGCTAATTTCCTAACATTCCCACAACAGCAGCGGCTGGAAGACTAGTTTACTTCTGAAGCATTTCATTTGGAAGCTGACTAAATACATCAGCTTTAACTTTCTAGTACACAAGAGTTCCCACTTGGCCTAAAAAACTCTTAATGAGTTTGCCATTGATTTTTTTTATACCCCCAGTCTGAGCGTTAAAAAGAACCCACTGCGCCTTTAAAACAAGATCCAGAAAACCAAAGCAAGAGCTGGTGACAGATTCTGGCAGCAGACAGATGGACTTCTTTTTCTTAAAAAGTAGTGTGTGGGTGGTATCATTATTGTTATTGATATTACTGCTATTTTAAATCCCTGGGTCATGTCTGAGAACGCGCCAGATATGGATTAGCTCAGGAAAGGAAACATGCAGTGAGATATGAAGAAGGATATGGATTTGCCTGGTCAACAAACTGCACTGTTGTAAATCTGCCCAGGAAACATCACCTCTGACATTTGCTCCTCCAACCACGTGCAGTCTCAGACTGCAGGTTAACTGAAGAGAGTCTGCTCTGGACAGACTCCAGCGGTCAGTCTGGGACCTCTGTGTGGTTGCAGCGCTCCCCATCTTTGCCCTCCAGCATGTTTGGGAGCTCCGACGGTGCTTCAGATCAGAAAAGCATCACCTGGTAAAGCTTAAACAAAACCAGGGTTGAACATCTCTTGCCACCAGCTGCACCAACTCTGTCACAGAGCCCTCTACAGAAGTTGCAGTTGGCAAGAACATTTCATGTGATAACACTTGTCTTTGCCAACAGTAATTTTTACAGTACTTTGTAAAAGGAGAAAAAACCCATCACTTCAGGAGATAGGGAACACTGATGTGTCTGGGATCTGGTACCACAGCCCGTGATCCACTCACTACACGTCCTACTGCCTTTGCACCTATCAGTCCTGAACAGGTCTGCTGAAGATACCACCATGGATTCCGCACTTATTAATCATTGCCCATGAAATCACCGCTTCCTAATCTAAATCTGGGCAAGTACAAAACCTGAAATCGCTCTTTATCCATGCACCTAACAAGCTAAAGTTCTCATTATGGGGAGAAACTGCAATTTCAGTATGTTCTTAACCTGTTAGCCTGGGTTTGTGCGACATCGTCTCAACTCCAAAGCCACAGAACTCACTCAAGCTTTCCGTGCCGGTCTGTCTCACAAGTTTTAATACCTTTATCGAGTGAAGCTCCAGCCATGTGGTAGAAGCTCAAAGCTGTGTCCACGTCATTTATGTTCTTCAGAAACGTGAAGAAGTTCTCCACCTCCTCAAATGTCAGACCCTGGAACAGAGGACAGACTGTTTTAGGTGATGAGAAAATTGTGACACTAACAAAAACCACAGTGACTCAGCGAGCCAAAGCTGTAGACAGAAGGGAATTCATCTGCACATCAAAGAGCTCTTGCCATGGCATAAAGACATGGTTTGTGACATGCACTTTTGTTAACTGCCTCTGCTTCCTTCCCAGTCCCACCAGTTGTGCAATGGAATAGACTTCCCCATTTATGGCCATAAGAGAACCAAAGCATTTATTTGGCTCTAGCTCTGCAGCCAGCTGTTGGCCACAAGAGGGGACACACCATGAGCCTGTGGGTGGAATTGCAGGAGACCGCTCCAAGAAGTGGTTTCATCACATTTTGTAAAGTCCCCGCACTTGCAACAATAACGGAACAGTTCACCCACTGCAAGGTCTCCCAAGAGATTCAGAGACTCCCCAGGGAGATGATCCAGTGTCACAGAAGATGATACTGCAAACCACAACACACACAGATGTGCCTCAGTTATCTGAGGCAACAACTTCTCATCAGGCAAGACGTAATCTGTCAGTAGAAGAAATTGTTTTATGATCTTCTCACATAGACCTGGTACCTCTGGAACTGTAAACTGAAGAATTACGGAAGGTTTGCAGCTTGCTCCCATCTTTGCTGTCCCTGAGCAAGCAGCAATGCACTGCTGACGGGCACTGTGCGGTGTACTCACCAGATGTGGGGCAGCTTCAGTCAGCCCCACATCCAGACATCCAGCCCCAAAAGGATGAAATAGTGAAATGTACACGTGGGACAACAGATGTGAAAAAAGCCCTTGGTTACTGTGCAGGGATCTGTCTTTAAAGGTATCCCAGCCCCACTTCCCAAGCGGTACGCTAAAAGATGTACGGCAGAATGAAATACAGAAATATAAATCAAACACATGAGTTGATTCTGTGGGGATACTGCAAATATTCCTCTATTCTGTGCAAGGGAAGGGACACCACCTTTGCAATTGAAATGCCCATCCCAAAGCCTCCCTGCTATGCCTTTGCTGACTGACAGGCTCTTGCCTGGAAGCAGAAAGCCTGAAGGAACCAGGAGATGTGCAGCCACTTTCTGGTCAATGAAAGACACTATGCTGTGACTTACCAGCTCTATTTGGGGGATCTAAGCTTTGTAGTAGTGGCTGCAAGGTGTCCCAGCAGCTATTCTAAGCAAAGCACCCTCAGCTTTTCATTTCCATGGAATCTTCCACCACGAAATGGAAGGATGTCAAGGCCAAACAGCACTGCTGGCCATGGAGAATGACCTCTGTTTAGTACCAACACTGTAGTTGCTGCTGCTTCAGTGGGTAATGGGAGGTTTCCAGGGGTATGCCACAAACCTGGGCTTTCACTTGGACAGAGGTACTGAATCTGTACAGCAAAACTGCCATCAGTATTATGAAATAACATATTTTATTGACAACTGCTGTAATTGAGGCTGGCTTCAGCATTGATTCCTTTGCAGCTACAAAAATAAAATCAAATTAGAGACCAGGACGGCACCAATGAGTGTACAGATGAATGACTGCCTTCATCCATCAGAAGTCTGAGCAGGGGAATTTATCCATTCCCCGATGATGTGTCTGTCAGGGCCGCTCGGCTCTTTTTAAGTTCCTCACATTTCCACTGAAAGACCAGTAGAGGTTTCCATTACATAACAGAGGCTTGAGATAATTTGGAATAACAAGAAACTGCCGACTTGGAGAGCACTGGGGTAGCAGTGATGGGATGTGGATGATCACTTCTCTCAAGGCATTTGTAGATTTAAGTGTTGATTTATGAACCCAAATCCTTTTGCCATTGAAGTACCACAGAATGGCAGACCCCAGGTACACAGATCTGCTGGCCACATGCATCTTATGGCACCTTCCATAACCACTTGGGCTTTGCACCTGGGAACAATCACACCTGGCTCCCACCCTCTGCCTTCCCAATAGAAAAACAGGCTCCACAGCCCCCAAAGCACCTGTGGAGGATGACCTGAATCACCAGCTTCCCAAGAGTTTCTAGTTATTAGAGTGACAAATCCCTTGCTTGTAAACAGTGCTGGTAACTCAAGTCCTTTTTGCTAGGAGAAAAGCAGCTGTGTAAATACAACTTGAGGGGGAGGATCACAAGCAACCCTAAACAGTGTGGCAGCACTGCTGAATATGCAAAGGAGTTCACGTACCCAGGGTAAGACAGAGTTGTCCTCAAGACAAACAGAAACAAAAGCAGATTATCAATGAACACAAGAAACTATGCTGTTTCCCGAAGCGGGAACATAGAATGATGACAGTGGGAAAAGGCTAATAGATTAAAATCACAGCTCTAACATTTTGGCTATGAATGGGGTTGCCTTGTGCAGAGGAGGTAATTTCATCAGACAGGGAAGACGTGTGGTGGATTTCATAAGAAAACACTCACAAGGCAAACTGGCTTTCCAAGGTAAAGCTTGCTTGGTAGGTTTGAAACTATTACTGTTATTCCTCACCCAGCACCACACTACTGAAATCAGCTTTCTCCCACTTTCTTTGGGAAGCGACAGCAAGTGAAAGCCCCCATCACTTTCAGTTACGAGGGGAGTTGCAGCAGTTTAGTAAACTGTGAAGATGATAATAATACTGTGCTCCTATGAGAGTGGCTAGTGAAGCGTGAAAAGAAGGGATAGGGGAAAAATTCCTCCTACAAAACACCTTTGCATTGTAAAGCACTCAGATGTACAAGGTGTTCAGTGACTGGAAAGTACTGCAGGATAAATACAGTAGCTGGGTGGCTTTAACTTCTCTATGAGGTCTGGGAGCTAAGGGAGAGCAGTGGAGAGCTGCTCTGCTCCCTTCTGTAGGGTGGAAGTGAAGCAGAGCCCAAGTGAAGCCGCTGCTTGCTCTGCAGATATCTGGCTTACAAATGCAGAGGAAGAAGCAATGCTGGCACCGAGCTTCTGCAGTTTCAAGTGGGAGAATGGTCTCTGGCTTAATACTCTATTCATTTACAGAGAAAACTTTGCAAGTGCATCCCTGCATAAGTTATGCAGAAAGCCTGAAAGGCAGTTAATACGATTCTGGTCACAGCAGTCTTGTTTCCAAAGCCATGTGGAAATTTAAGCTACATACAAACACTGACAACTGCACTAGGGTGATCCCATAAAAGTGTATTTACATACCAAATGCCACATACAGATTGAGTTAGCGAAAGGGACACTGCTTCTCGTGTAAATTAGATCTCCTCCCATCCGGGCAGGCACAGTCCTTTGTGGGAGTGGGCTCAGTGGTCTTTCATCACCATTTTAAGAGGAAGTAAGACGTCTTCCTCCTATGAACTCCAGTAAACTTCACTGGTGGCACACGCCTAGATCTGAGTTGTTACTGATCCAAACCACAGAGCCAGTTTCCACTGGTTTTACTTCTTTTAATTAAGGACCTGAGCAGGTGTGTGCTTATCAGCTTGTTTAAGCAAGCTCACTATTCTACCCCTATTAGGCATTCACTCGTTATCTCCTACAGAAGCTATTTGCCTGCTTCCCTAAGACACATCAAAATCTGCAAGGAATATGGTCTCTACCTCAGGGGGAACAACTCCACAAACTTTCAAGAAAACGTTCTCTTGTCTAAAAGACAATGCAAAGGTAGGCACCAGGCTGGATTCTCCATGAAGTAAAACCTGCAGAAGGGGAGGATTTGAGTGCTTCAATTCTCTAGCTCTGCATAAGCATTGACTTGGAGCTGCTCTGGCTGCAAAAGGCTTATGTGCCTCCAGTGCAAAGTGGCTGGCACTTCTTCCATCCCTTACACCTCCTCAACACATAAATACATTGTACTTGCTAACAAGAGCAGCCATTTCATTTCAGGATTTTGGATGTTTCATTCCTCTCGGTCTAAGGAATCGTGGGTTTTTGTGGAAAACAACTCTGGTTCTTGCAAGTGGTGTGGTTTTGTCTTGTTCCCCAACTGGTGCTCTTCAAAGTCCTCAGAATTAAGTAAAAGACTTGCTCTGAATCCAGTTATCTACAAATAGAAACACAATCTGGCTGATGTGGGGATGAAGAACAAGGTAAACACAAGTAGTTCTTCCTTTGCCACAGATGCCAGGGTTTCAGCTAACACATGAAAGAAAGAAAACACCTGCTGCAAGAAACCTTCCACAGTAACTCCCTCTTATGCATCCATCATATATATTCCATATATATTATTGACTCTGTGTGTGTGTATACAGGCATAAAAACCCCCCAAATCACAGCAAATGAATCGTCAGTTAACCACAGAGCTACTGTTTTCTCTTAGACGCACAGCACAGTGAAGTATTCTTTCCATGAGAAATGAAATTATTCCTGGTCTAACTACAGGGGAGCGGAGGCATTGGAAAAGCTGAATCTGCAGTGTCTCACTTGAAGATCAAATAAATGGACACAACCTCGAAAACATCAATTTAAGCCGCTGACAAAAAGCTTGAGAAATGAGATCTTGACATATTACCCCACAGTGTGCCTCAGCTGTGACGACACATTGACATTATCTGTTGATAACAGCCTATTAAATATTGAGTTCTACAAAACAGTAATTGAAATGAGGGGGTTTTTTCCTTTCTTTCTTTCTGGCATCCTGAGACCATGAAAAGCTGCAGGTACCACAACTCTTCTGGCAGAAACTCAGCTGTGAGCACGGACTTTTCACTCGCTTATGGTATCCTCCAGTTTTAATTCTTTCTCATTATGTGCTGTTAACAGAGACCTATTGCTCTGTGTGTCCGCTGCTGCAGCACCCCCAAATCCTCCTCCAGCATCAGTGAAAGAGGGAGAAAATGAGATTTAAAAAAAAAAAAAAAAAAATCAAATCACTGGACTGGCTTTATGTGAACTGAGGATTCCCACACCTCACAGTAGCCTAGTTAAGGCACCGAGAAGGGCTGGACCCTGTCCAATGCTTGTGTTTTGTAACACACTTTGCATCTAAACCAATTAAGAACCAAGTGCCAGTTCTGATGTTAAGGGAAAGTGACTCTAATACAGCAGATCGACCCAATACACAGCCAAAGACCTTCCATCCATTCTCACTTTGATGAATTGTAACTGAGCAGCCCATACTTGCCTTACCTGAATAAAGCACATCTTTTCGGTACAGGTCTCTTATTCTAAGGTCTTTCACTAAATTGATGAGTGCAGGATCTGTAACCTTACTCCTCTCTAAATTATGAGTATTTAAAACAATTCTTCACATATTCCATCTCCTGGCTCCTGGCAAAGTATTTGTCATCTGCTGAGCCATTGACTCTTCTTGCACTGCTTAGCAAGGTGTGTGGGTGCTTAATCATTTCTCAGCATGGTGCAGGACGGCTGCTTCTACTGCAGCTTCCTGAATTTTCTGTGAACGCCACTGACCTCTCCATCTTGGAAGTGCTTCTTGAGCTGCTTCAGCATGACGGTGAGCTTCTTGGACTTCACCCCACTGTAGGCCAGCAGCATGCTGCCGAACTGCCGCTCCGTGATCCGCCCATCTACTGGGTCATGCCGTTCAAACTGGAAGGGAAAAGAAACCAAAGGGAGATGAAAACAAGGCTGTACAGCCAAAAGCTCCCTCCAGGGGAAGGGTGAGAAAAAGCACTGTAATAAAGAATGAAAATGGCAAGAAACACTCATAAAGAAGAAATCCTAATGCACTGAAATAGTCACTTCCCCCAAGGCTGTTTCTATCAGTAAAGCCAGAGTTTTGCCTATGCACTACTTCTTGGCCAACCTCTGGAAGAAGTCTTTGTATCTCACTCTCCTAGCTTTCACAGAATCACATCTCACCACAGTACACTGTCTGTAGAGCTGGACATGAAAAAGCAGGATGATTATCTTAACCTGAAACCAAGCTACTGTCCGAGCCTGCAAAGGAGTGGAAAGCAGGAAGAAAGGTTGTGTTCTTTACCCTACACTTCCAGCTTGGAGGTCTGACTAAGCATCCAGCAAATCTGGATTTTGAATTAATTTTATTCCTTTCTTTCCCACTTCTTTATGGCTCCACAAACAACAAAGAAAAACTTTGATTTCAAACTGACTTTGATTTCACAGATCTCAGCACTCAGGATCCCTTTTTTGATTTCCATCAAACATACCAGAAAACACGACCTACACTACAGCTGATCACAGCCCAGAGGATGACATTTAACAGCAACATTAATTTTTAAACTCCTCCAGAACAACTTAGTACCAGTGACCTGACTGCTTGGCGAGTTAACCATTTGCTCCTTGCGCTATGTTGAACTTCACCGCTAACACAAAAGCCTTCAGAGTGCCCAGAATCAAGCTGGAGCAACTGAAAGCCAGCAGCTCCACCAGCCCCAGCCCCAGACAGCTATATGCACTTTGAATAAATCTTATACACCACCACATTCTGTATTACATACAGAATACTTTTAACACGTGCTTGCACATGAACTAGTACAAGTTCCATGCTGCTGCGAGGTTAGGGGTAAACATTTTGGAGTTACTGGTGTGTCAGCAGATTTTTGCTGCTTTTCCCAGTGGGGACGAATGTGGCTTCTTTGCACCTTGGGCTTCTGCTCTTGAGTGGCTCCTGCAGTGTTTGGGGAAAAAGATGGTGTATTTACTGTTGTCTGATACAGACCCTGGGGGTTACTCCCAACACAAAACATTGGCGTCTCGCCTTTTTGTATGCTGGAGAAAGGAGAAGCAAGACTCCTTAGGAGAGAAAGTGCGTGTTCTGCGTTAAAAGGCAGAGGTAGCCCTTTCAGCTGCGTTTGACGCATGCAAAGAAGTACTGCAATTCCAAAGAGACAAGAATTTGCAGCCACTACTGCTTCAAAAGCAGCACCAATGCTTCCTTCTGCTATAATATTCCAAATTTAATCTGAAAAGACACAAACATTTCAGTCCAGTTTTGACCTTTCTTTCCCATTTTCGGTTGTGCTCCTGAGGTGTTTGACGTGATGGCCCCGCTGCTGCCACAGACGGTCTCGGCAAGCCCTCTGGCACCTACTGTTTGGGCTTTCCCAAAGATGATGACAGGTACCAATGGTTTAAGGGTTACCTGTGGAAAGCTGGCATCAATGTTCGCAGCCATGCAGCTGGGAACGAGGCAGACAAGCAGGATTACTAGTCCAATTCAATGCAAACTCCCTGCTGCATCTCAAAAGATGCTACTGGAAAGCCATTAAAGTAAGTTATCTTACTTAATTCCAGCTTTTAACTTCTGTAGGCAGTCATGAGGTGTGTTGATGAGTCAAAGCACCATACAAAGAAATAAAAAGCCTGTAACTAATGGAGTGAATTGTTCTTATTGTGGCTTTATCTCACTTTAAAATTAAGACCTCTGACATGAAACCAACACACTCAAGAGATGCACAAAATCAGTTCCTGGCAGTCCAGCATTATACTCTCCCTCACAAGGGCACGCAGCAGTGGTCCTCGCAAAGGACAGCCTGCAAAAGGGCTAGCAAGTAGTTGCTGGTCAACAACCAGTTTCCAAATTCAAATATAACCATCACTGAACACAGAAAAAGCTACAAAATCACATTCACATAAACAAACTTGGCTGCAGATGATGTGTGAGTGGAAAAACCTTGACTTCAGCTTCTAAAAAATAAGCATCTATCTGTGACAGCCCCTCTCCCATCCCCCTGTCTGGGAACAGAGGTACCTCATCTGTGCACCCCTCCCTTCTTAAATGTCTTCCAGCAAACCAAACACAGTTCACCTGTTCTCTCTACTTGCAGAAGACCACAAACCCTACAGTATTTTTTCTTGTAGCACTGAGTACAGAGTCTGTGAACAGTGTGAAAATCCTCCAGGCATTTGAAAAAGCAGGAAGACCACTGTATGTTCCCAGGTGATCACCATCCTTTACCTTCATGCATTTGAAGTTACTGTAGAGGTTATGTGACCCGTTGATATAAGGAGACTGACAGTTACAACTGTGTGAAGGGATGTGCTGTGGAATATAGTTTTGCTTTACTGGGGAAAGGGGAATGTGAAGGTGCTTTGAGACTGGCTGAAAAGAATGTGGAGGGGCTAGTAAACCAAAAGTGTCTGGTTGCCAGCCTTGAAGTACAGACAAAGAGGAGAGAAGAGAACAACTAATCTTCAAACAGCAGATGTAGGTGGATAAAAAGATGTTCAAGGTTATTTTCCCAGGCTTGGGTCTATAGCGGCTCTTGCCAAGGAAGGGAAGTTACTGTGAAAAAGGTCTTCGGTGTCAGTCAGGAGACTCCACCTGAGACCTCCGAGACCAGATGTGAACAGGATGATAACGACTAACTGTAATACCCCCTCCTGTTTATGCAGATGTATGAAAAGAGTGTCTATAACCTGATGAAATCTGCTTCTCGGTGCACATGATTTGGAAGATCTTCCCCCGTGTGCCCAGCGCTGCAATAAAGCAGACCTGCCCCTTCTCTCTGTGAGCTGGAGTTCATTTCCACACAGCACAGTCACTTGGGGGGGGAAAAAAGACCACACTAACCTCATAAACACGGGCAGAACATACTGAGATTTATGATGAGCAAACAAGTCTCCTACAGCCTTTTTTCCTTTCATCTTGCAGAATGGAAAAACATAGACAAGGCAATTGCTCAGGGCACCAGCTGGTGTGGGACAAGAGCAGCTCCAATGCATGAGAACCACCATCAGAGAAACTGGAGCAAGAACAGAGGGATCCTACTTCCCTCTAAAGTGCAGCCCAAACAGCTATTCACACTACACAGATGGCCAGGAGTCCAAATCTGGAGCAGCTTCCACCTGCAGCCACTTAGTGCCAGCAGTGGATTCTGCATCTGCACACGAGGAAGGGTACAGTAAATAATGGAATATATTGCTCCCCAGTGTTCTTCCTGCAAGCCAGGACATTCAAGATGCTTAAGAAAACAGCTTAAAACAGGTGCTATTTTGAAATTCATTAAAAGCCAACGTGATGTACAAGGGAATCAAAGGTTCTTACAGAAGGGTAGAACAGCAAGAAAAACGAGGCACAGCACCTCACCCTCCCACGGCCAATCTGACCCAGCTTCGCTACCGCAGTCCCAGCAGCCAGTCCATACACCACATTAGGACACTTTATACGATAATTTCGATAATTTAAGAGACCATCTATAATCTTAAACATGTTAAACAGTCCCAGAGAGAATATAAAACATGTTCTCATCACAGCTTTAAAAGGGATATTAAACACGAATACCACAAAGTGTAGGTCTCCCACTGTGCAAGAATCTGCAGCTCCAGCTTATTACATTTTTATGTTTCAGAAATAATCATAACCTCCTCTTCTGTCAATTTGCTGTAGATGCACTTCAAATTAGCTGCAACCAGGTGTTCTGGCAATATCATAGAATCCTAGAATCAAGGGACCTCCAAAGGTCGTGTAGTCCAACTCTGCTACTACAAGCATGGACATTTCTAACTAGACCACAGAGCCCAGAGACCCATCAAGCCTGACCTTAAATGTCTCCAGGGATGGGGTCTCCACCAGCTCTCCAGGCAGCCTGTTCCAGGGATCCACCACCCTCAGATTAAAGAGTTCTTTCCTCCTGTTGTAACTATAGTGTTTCTATTTGCTTTAAATACTCACATTAACCTAAGATTTGGCTGTATTTTAATGGGCTCTTGAATTTCTAGGAAGGCTTCTCCTAAAAAACAATCAAACTGACTATGTGTTCCCTAAAACTTCAAAATGAGCATTAAAAAAAAGAAAAGTGTGCATGCCACTTCTTATTTTCAATTGAGAGAGAAAAAAGAACTAAATCTACATGTGTCGAGGGATGAATTTTGAGCTTATTTATGCTGGTGAAATAAGCATCCACAGTAAAAATTTTGTAATACTAATTCTGTTGGGTTTAAGGGTAGTTGGAAAAGGTGAGCAGTTTTGAGAGCTGCAGTGTTCGTAACAAGGAACCAAAACAGCGTGGGGAAATACTGATTTGTAGGGTAATATTCACAGCCACAATATATGACTCTTTAAAGTGGTATTTGCTCAAAGCTTTATTTGTCAGGCTGTAACACATCATTTATCTGCAAACTACTGCAGCACTGGCTCTGTTTACTGTTCTGAAGGAGGCTGCCAGGATCTCTTGTTGAGTCACATATACAATTATAACAAAGGAAGAAAAAAACAAAGATAGGAGGAAAACACTGCACATCTAAATTCTAACAACCTCCTCCGTAACAAAATACCAATAAATATTGGGCAGTAAGCTGGAGTATTTGCACAGGCACAAAACTGTTATCAGAAAAAAGGCAGGGAAAAGTTTCTACAGAATTTGTTCCTTTTTTGAAAGATCAATGGTTTCAAAACGTTGTTTGTTAATTGTGCTGAAAGGTTCCAGTGCACATGGAGATAACCTACTGGGTTTTGCAAGGTGAAAGCCTCTTCCAGATGCAGCCTGACATACTGTAAAGAGCCACTGGATGGGATCAATCTAGCCCAATTACATTAAAAAACAGTACAAGAATTAGCCCTGAAGATTATCAGAGCTACCAACAGCAGAAGAAACACAAATGGGAAGCACATGGCAGAGAAAGTGCCAAACCCAGCCTGAACCACCATGCAACAGTCTGTTCTGGGCACCGCTCTGCAGTGCTGGGCAGTGTGAACACAGGCCACCCAAGAAAGTCAGTCCAGAGGTGGAAAACCCACTCAGCGAATCAAAGCATGAGCACCACGACCCACCTCTGATGCCTGGAGCAGGCTGAGTCTCCCTGCTTGCAGTGCTGCAGCAGCTCCAGCCCTACACGCTGCGACACTGGCTGTGCTGAGCTGGCACCCTGCCTACTGCTGATGGCAGCCCCTGTTCCAGTGGGGACAGTCAGACAGCATCATGAAGTCCTCAGCTATAGAAACCACTTCTGAGCCTCCAGAGCATCCACATGACTTAATTGCTCATTAACCCCCTCCCTTACCAGATTCCTTGAACTCAAGTACCTGTTGTACAGCTGGATGAGGTCAGGAAAAACACTTCCAGTGCTCTCAGCAGCAGCTTGCTTTTCTTCATCTTAAAAAAACCCAACCCCATACAAATGGGAGCTGTTTTCCCATGAGAAAATACAATCTTTCATATTTTCCTGATCACACTTTGCTCTCAGAGAGCAGATTAAGTGAATACGTAGCAGCCAGGTTACAAATGTACATCTGTCAGTGGCAGCTCAATCCCAGCAGACTCGGTGTTTGATAGATGCTTTTGAGGTTTCACTGACCTCAACATGGCACAGCTGCCTGCAAGGGGAAGAAGATGCACTCCAATGGTCAGCAGCTTGTTACACTTTAATTAGGACTTACAAAAGGGCATGTAAAGACGGCTGAAAATCATCCTCCTCAATCGAAAGAACGGCCTGCCAGCTCTGCATGTAGAAATTGCATACAGGGGAGGAATGAATGAAAACGTAAAGGATAGGGATCAGCAACACTAAGGGGAAAAGGACATGGCTGATAAATCAAAGGGACGCCTTCACCTCACTGCTGGGATGGAGAGAGGAAAGAGATGAACTGCTACCTCCCACTGCTGCTCTCCAGACCTGACTCCTGCTGTTGACAATGCTCCTGGCACCTCAGTGCAAGGAACAGAGCAGCTTTTCCTGGGTGAGAAAAGAGTGAAGTTCAGCTGCTGGACAGAGTCCCTGACCCCTTCCTGCAGGGAAACCCAGAGGACAGCAGAGCTGCAAGTAACTCAGCTAAACCATTACCCTGAAAAACACTAATAGAAATCTCCACAAAACTGAAGCATAGAAATTATTAGGAAAAATTAGGAAAAATTAGGAAAAATTAGGAAATATTAGGAAATATTAGGAAATACAGCTCTCTTGCTGCCTGTTAAGAGTCTATGCTCTTTCTTCTCCATCTCGGCATTCCATGTGCCCAAGAAAATAAGTCTGCAGCAGTTTGCATGGACCTAGCAGGGAAGGGGAGTTCTCCCACACCCTTAACGCACCACCAGCAGCGAAGTCAGGAGCTGAAGCGCAGACAGCAGCACGTGAAGGTGCAGAACAGCCCTTTGGAGCTTGAAAGGAGCAAAAGCACAAGAGGCCTGAAGTGTTTGTTCATCCAGCAGAAGAAGGAGGCAGCTGTCGGATATCTGCTACAAGAACTGCTTGTCACAAACCTCCTGAGCAGCGGTGTTTGCAAGCCGTAAAAGCCCGTTTGTCTTTATTTCGGGTTGTGCTAAGAAGCAGCTGCCCGATGTTCTCACACAAGGAAGCATTCATGGGTGATCAATGTTTTGGGTTTTTCGGGGATTAGTAAAACCCCTTGACTGGACTCCCACAGCCACTGCACCCAAGGGTCTGCAGGAAGATAGAAAACATGCAGCCCTAAACCGCTTTGGTTTTTGTCAGCAAACCAGGGCATTGCAAACTCCTAACAGCATGAAACCCAGCACAAATACCTGTACGTGTGCTCAGCTTGCTGGGCATGAGCTAGCACCGATCCTGAGCCCTCCAACAGAGCTGATGCACCTGGGTCCGTCACCCAGCTAGTGCAGCCATTTAGCTGCAGTCCTGACACCTTCACACAATGTGCCCAGCCTCTTGGCCATCAAGAGTTTGTCATTATCTGGCTCTTGATTAACTGAATTGTCTGCACACGTACAAAAAGGTTGGGGAGGGACTTTTTAGGCTATCAGGTAGTGACAGGACTAAGGGGAATGGACCAAAGCTGGAGAAGGGTAGATTAGGCTGGATGTGAGGAGGAAATTCTTCACCGTGAGAGTGGTGAGAGCCTGGAAGGGGTTGCCTAGGGAGGTGGTTGAGGCCCCATCCCTGGATGTGTTTAAGGCCAGGCTGGATGGGGCTCTGGCCAGCCTGATGTAGGGTGGGGTGTCCCTGCCCATGGTAGGGGGGGTTGGAACTGGATGATCAGATGGTCCCTTCCAGCCCTGACTGATTCTATGATTCCATAGTGATGCTGAGGAAGATACTTTCATCTTAAAGCCTGTGTTGCAAGTGCTTAGAACTTCTAGAAAACAGTATGGATGTGTCCCTGTGTGACTTGGTC
>JAOXOE010027465.1:0-18332 GCA_028565055.1 Phoeniculus purpureus | reverse complement strand
GAGCCCCAGCTCCCTCAGCCTTTCCTCATCAGGGAGATGCTCCCCTCCCTCCATCATCTCTGTGGCTCTGCGCTGGGTCTCTCCAGCAGCTCTGTGTCCTTCTGGAGCTGAGGGACCCAGAACTGGACACAAGATTCCAGATGTGGCCTCACCAGGGCAGAGTAGAGGGGGAGGAGAACCTCTCTCGATCTCCTAACTCACCCACTTCTGATCCACCCCAGGATACCATTGGCCTTCTTGGTCACCAGGGTCCATTGCTGGTTTATGGTGAGTATCTTCTTGCCCCGAGCACCTGCTGCTGCTGGACCCTTGGACAATACCTATCCCTGCCTGTTCAGGATGGAAGCAGAGGTCATCAGAGCTCATTCCCTTAGCCCTCAACTGTGTTTGTGTCATCCTCCCCCTGTCCTGGGCACTGGGGAGGCCTCCCCTTGAGCACTGGGGGCAGTGCTGGGCTCCTCACTTGAAGAAAGGTTGAGGGGCTGGAGTGAGTCCAAAGGAGCAACAAGGCTGGGGAAGGGACTGGAGGGAAAGGCTGATGGGGAGAGGCTGGGGGTGTTCAGCCTGGAGAAGAGGACCCCATAACCTGACAGAGCAGCAGCCACCCTCCTACAACAGGGTGTGAGCTGACATGTTCCTGCCTGGTGTGTTCAGTGCTCCTGGTACTCAGAAGCAGAAGCCCAGGGAGCGTGTCCTTCCCCTGGTTCGAAGCGTGCAGCAGCAGCAGCACAGTTTGTTCTTGAGAGCCTGTAGCCCTGAAAGCATAAAAATAACCCTTCTTTGCTCTTAGATTGGGTATCTCCAGCTTTGGAGGTGCCTCTGGGATCTGCAGCAGCTGGTGCTCAAAGGTCAGGAGTAGGTTCTGCACCCCGTACAGAGCCCTGGAGCTCTGTGGAACCATCTCAACAGAAGAGAAGGAGGATCCCCTGCTCCACCAGGGCTCACAGACCTCCCTCAGACTTCTTCTAGCTTAAAGCCATTTCCCCTCATCACTACAGACTCTCACAAAAGAGGTTCCAGGTCCTTTCTCTGCAGTTTGCCACCACGGACCTTCCAGAAGGAAAAGCAGGGACTTTCGGATGCCCGAGGAGCCGGCGATCGCAGCTCGTCTGAGCCTGACCTCTCTGTCCCACTGGAGCCTTCTGGCCATGTCCCACAGAGTCTGTGTTTCCTCAATCTTCTCCAGGTCTGTCGGATAATTTTCTGCTTCCTGCACCTTCCCTGGGCTTCTCCCCATCTCCATAAAAAGAACCTGGACCAAAGAGGGTTTCAGCAGCGAAGCCCTGCGACCCGCTGGCAGCACAAGTTGCTGCTCGTTTGCAGCTGGTTGGATCCATCTACAGGCTCCAAATCCCTCAGAGGCTTCCCAAAACTATGGAGAACCCCCAGTAAGGCTCTTCCTAACCAGATTTCTTCTGCTCCGCTCCTTTCCTGGAGGAAGAGCTCCCTTCAGGGTGGTGGGGAGAGGAGCAGCATGGCTGGAGGGCATCGAACTGCTGGAGAGAGCCCAGCGCAGAGCCACAGAGGTGATGGAGGGGAGCCATCATCTGCTGAGGAAAGGCTGAGGGAGCTGGGGCTCTTGAGCTGGGAGAAAAGGAGCCTGAGGGGTGACCCCATCAGTGTTGATCAATATGTGAAGGTGGGTGTCAGGAGGATGGAGCCAGGCTCTGCTCAGGGGCACCCAGTGATAGGATTAGGGGCACTGGGTGTGAACTGGATCAGAGGAGGCTCCACATGAATTGGAGAAGGAACTTCTTCCCTGTGAGGGTGCCAGAGCCCTAGAAGGGGCTGCCCAGGGGGGTTGTTGTGGAGTCTCCTTCTCTGGAGACGTTTAAAACCCCCCTGGACTGTTCCTGTGTGACTGTAGCTAGGGGATCCTGCTGTGTCAGAGGGATTGGACTGGATGATCTTTCGAGGTCCCTCCCCGTCCCTAATGTTCTGTGATTCTCTGTGAACCCCAGCACCACTGTGTTCTGCTGTCCCTGAGGGCAGCCCTGGTGCTCTCTCCTCTCCCCCAAGAGCATCACTCTGCAGTGCTGGGCTGCTCTGTCGGTGTCAGAGGCAGCTGCTCCTGGGATGGGAGGCAGCCTGGCTTCAGCTGAGCCCAGGCACAAGCCTTGTGTTGGCTGCTTTCACGCTGCTTACCCTGTTCCTTCTGCCACTGGTCCTGACTGGGAACAAACTGGGGCGGCGGGGAGGGCTGGTGCCACCAGATGGTGCTGCCATACAGGCGGATGGTGCTCAGCTTCACCCCAGAGCGCTGGACTGGGACAGCCTGGCACTGGTACAACACTTCCGCAGCTTCAGCTTGGTCCTGGGAGCTTCTGCTGGCCCTTTCACCAGCTCTGATGTTGGAGATGACACCAGAGAGAGGACAATGTCGGCCCAAAAGCTGGGCTGGGAGGACTTGCCATGCCCCAGCTCTGGTGGTTCGTGACCGAAGGGGGCTTCAGAAAGGAAACCTTGATGGGTGTCTTTAATAATCTCTGCTTTTCCAGCCCTTTCCTGATATCCTCGCTCTGGGAACGTCTCTTCCCCCGAGCTGCAAGTTCTCCAGCCTTTTCTTTGCAGACAGAGCTTTTCTGACCCTCCCTGATACCCAGCGTGGGATGGGCACTGGGGAGGTTTGGGATCTCCCTTCAGCTGAGCCAGGACACCCCTCTGCAGAGAGGGGGACAGGCTCTTCCTGGAGAAACCACCCTCATTAGATAAGGTGACCAGCTCTTCCCACAAGGTGGTGTTTCCAGGGTGATGTCATGTTCTCGGGGTGAGCCAGGAGATCATTCTGCAACCAGAACTCTCCAGAGGGCGCGATCGGAGAAGCTTGTGGCTGGCTGGCACCGAGGAAATTCATTGTAGAGCATCCCACTTGGGTTCCTTGGCTGCAGAGAGCCAGGGAGGGGATTTCTTTTGGTGGACCAGCTCCTCACAGATCTTCATTCCTTTTTTGCAACAGCTTGCTCAGGCCCCCTCCTCTTTTCTTCCTGCCCTGTTCCTCAGGCTCTCCAAACCCTTTGTATACGAGGTGGGATTCTTGGGCAGAGTCCATCTGGCAGGCTCCTGGCCCTTGCAAATCAAAGCCGACCTCAAGCAGAGGTGCTGGAGAACCCCCACCCTTTCACAGCCGCTGCTGAAGGGCTCCCCAGAGCTTCCAGTAGAAACCCGCAGCTGCAGATCTGGTGCAGGGGAATGGCTGGAATTTCCTGCTAGCTCCAAGCAGGGCCCCCCCCACCTCCCCGACTGCCTTCATCCCAGGTCAGGGATCGCTGCTTCTCACACCCTGAGCTGGGTGGCTGGGCACGGACAGGCTCCCAGTGCAGCGGTGAACTCCCAGTATGAGCTTCCTGCACCAGTATGAGCTTCCTGCACCAGTATGAGCTTCCTGCACCAGGGATGATGCTGTGGCTGTGTGTTTCCCCACGCTGGGGGCTCCTCACAGTGTCATTTCAACCATGATTTTTCTTTCCCTGCTGCTCGAAGGAACCTTCTCGTCTGGCTCCAGCCTCGCAGGAGATATAAATGGATGTTCACCACCTACCTTCAGCTCAGGCTGGGCTTTTCTTGGCTGGTTCCCAATCAGCATCACAGCTCAGGCCTGAGGGAAAGTCTTTCTCATCTCACTGCTCCTCTTCAGCTGCCTCCTACCGCGGTGGATGCTCTGGTGCAGGAGCAGCCGGCTCTGCACACACAACCCTTCTCCGAGACACGCTCCTCGGGTGACTAATTCCCTCCTGACAGACACATGGAGCCCGGTCCACGCTCGGGTTCACTCTCAAACACATTCATTTCCTTGGTGGTTCAGCTGCCATCAGCCTCCCCTTGAAATCTGCAGCAGCTTTCGTTCTCATGCCTCCTCCAAAAAGGAGCTCAAAAACCACCCAGAGCCTTCAGATCCTCCAGATTTAGGGAGATTTCTGGGGTGTCCTTCCCTTGCAGCATCTCCCGAGGCTTTCCTGGGTACAGGAGATGCTGCCCTGGGATCCTCACGGGCTGGGTTTGATTTCTTGTCTTTCTCTCTGCGCTGGAAAGCTGTTGGGAGGGAGGATTTAGAGCTCATCTGGGTCTCTCCTGAGCGCAGCTTGGAGGCAGGTCCTACACTCAGGGGAACCTGCTGGATCTGCACTATAAGTGGAGGTGAAGAGCTGTGAGGCTCAGCCCCCCCAAACAGAGAGAGTCTCAAACCATGGAAAAGAAGCTGCTTCTCAGTAACCAGCACTTGGATCCCACCCAGGCTGAGCTGCTTTTCCCTGCTCAGAGGCTGCTCTCGAGGCTCTCCATCACCCAGTCCCTACCTGTAAACCCGTGACTGGGAAAGTCCCATCCAGGACAGATCCTCGTCGCAAGCTGCCAACAGCCTCGTGCCGCAGCCCTGCCGCGATGGAAGGGCACCGGGGCAGCGGCTGAGGTTCTCTCCAGTGGGATTTCCATGTTTGGTCGTCAGATCGGAGCAGTTTCCTGCGGCGCTGGGATCAGGGGGCTGGGAGCTGGAGCTGATGGTTGACCCACGGGCACAGCGATGGCTTTGTCCAAGTGGAGCAGAAGTCTCTCGTGTTTGGTTGGTGCTGTGAGCTGGCATCCAAGGCAGAAACACGCGGCTCCTGCTGCGGTAGGGCAGAGAAAGCTGCTCCTTTTTTTTTGCTGCTCACCTGACCCCTTCTGTTCGTGGTTTATTTAGAAACTGTCTAAAGGTCGAGACGGCTTCCACTCTGCCGGTTCTTCCTGGTGGTGGCCAGTGCTGGCAAAACGCAGGCTGTGGCTTCCCAAGCATCTCACGCTGGCAGCCCAGGGAGCAGCCTCCTGTCCCATCCATTTCCAGACTAGATGGAGTGGAGTCCACTTCATCCCATGAGGGCTGGATGGGTTCGTCCCCTTCCTCATGGGTTTTCTCACCCTCCTGGAAGTGAGGAAGCTGCCTCTGGTTCCCTTCAGATCAAACCCTAAAGGCTGCTTTAAGCTTCAGGTGGTGGCAGCAGATAGGGGAAGCTGCCCTGCTCTTCCATTTCTAGCCCTTGGCTGAAAAATCAACCCTAAGAAAGGGTTATGGGGCTAAACTTGATGACCTTGAAGGTCTTCTCCAGCCCTGCTGCTGCTGCGATTCTGTGAGCTCCTCCGCTTGCACTAGGTTGCAGGAGATGTCTCCCCTCCAGCATCCAACCTGCTCAGCCCAGATGGTTTTAGGGAGCACAGGAGGTCACGGGGAGCACCCAGCTCCCCCGTGCAGTAGGATGCTCCACGGGATGGAGGGCTCTAACCTCACCCCGTTGGCCCCGCTGTTGGTTTGTGCCTGTTCCTGGGAGGTCGCTGCTCTAGTCAGAGGCTCTCAGCACCTTTTTGGGAGCCGCTGGCTCCAACAGTCGCAGGGAACTGGCAGACTGGCACCTGGAGAGCAGCAGCAACCCCCCTCCCTCGAGCACTGTGCAAATCACTGGCTGTCCTGCGAGCACACGGGTTGGGGAGCAGCCACGGGGACACTTTGCAGGGGATCAAAGCCCTCTGGAGCCCCCTTGTCCGTGCTCAACCCCACCAGGAGTCGTGGGACCAGCAGAACGGGGCTGGTCCTCAGCTACTGTCGCATCAAGCTGGGGAGCAAATGCACTTGTGGAGCCACAAGGTCTCCTGGTTGCCCTGTGGCAAATGTGGGGCTTCTCCTGGCATCCTGGATGGCACCAGGAGCTTGTCTGGTCCCCCTATGAGCTTGGGACCATGTCAGGGTTGTGTCCAGCCTGTGTTCTGTAGGCAAGTGACACGTCCCATTTGTTGTCTCTTATGGTGTTTAATCTCCACATTGCCCAGTGGCTTCTTCCCCCAGCGCTGGCTCGGCTGGAGCTGCTCAGGGAGCATCTGCTGCATCCCCTGCTGCACTCCCTGCCCAGCACCTCTGCCCTGGAGAAGGAGAACAGGCTCGTTGCCTCCTTCCAGGCTCTTCCAGAGCCTTTCCAGGACTTTCTAGCAGCATATCTATCCCTCCATGCGATGATTTAATCACCCAAGCTCCCAGTTCCTCTCCTGCTTGCTGCACTGGGGCACCACCTGCTCCTCCCATTCAGCCACTGTGAGGTCCAGAAGTGGGGAGCAGCCACCCCATGGCTGAGCACTCCCATCACTCGCTGCTCGAGATCTGTGAAGGGTAGATGAGGGCTGCTCCCCGTTTATGCCTCACCAGGGGATGCCCATCGGCCGCAGGAACAACCCCAGGGACCAGGATAGGGTGGGCACTGACCTGTTGGAGAGCAGCAGAGGAGAAAGGGACCTGAGGGTCCTGATGCCCAGCAGGATGGCCAGGAGACAGCGATGTGCCCTCATGGCCAAGAAGGCCAGTAGCACCCTGGGATGGATTAGGAGGAGGGTAGTTGGTAGATCAAGAGAGGTTCTCTTCTCCCTCTGCTCTGCCTTGGTAAGACCACAGCTGGAATATTCTGTCCAGTTCTGGGCCCCTCAGCTCCAGAAGGACACAGAGCTGCTGCAGAGCCACAGAGATGATGGAGGGAGGGGAGCATCTCCCTGCTGAGGAGAGGCTGAGGGAGCTGGGGCTCTTGAGCTTGGAAAAAAGGAGCCTGAGGGGTGACCCCATGGATGTTGATCAATACGTGAAGGTGGGTGTCAGGAAGATGGAGCCAGGCTCTGCTCAGGGGCACCCAGTGACAGGACATGGGCCAGTGGGTGTGAGCTGGAACAGAGGAGGTTCCACATCAGTCTGAGAAGGACCTTCTTCCCAGAGAGGGTGATGGAGCCCTGGAAGGGGCTGCCCAGGGGGGTTGTGGAGTCTCCTTCTCTGGAGACATTTGCAACCCACTTGGACTGTTCCTGTGCCAGTGGCTCTAGGAGATCCTGCTGAGTCAGGGGGACTGAACTGGACGATCCTTCGAGGTCCCTTCCCGTCCCTAATGTTCTGTGGGTCTGTGAACTGCATCCAGCTGGGGAGAGGCCAATCTGTCCTTCCGACTCGGAAGACGATGCTCTAACAGCCCACCAGGACCGGAGGAACCGTGGGTCGTTGTTTACGTGGTGCTGCAGCCGCTGCCGAGGCCACACCAGAACGTTTCCTCACGGGTCGCCCAGCGCTCATGACCGCAGCTCCTACGGCACGAGTTTTATGGCCGGGGCTGGACTGTAAATCTCCAGCTTCCACGGCTGGCGCCTTTTTGGGGGAAAACATCCGGCTGCAGCGAGCCTTGATGCTTCTCATGAGTCACTCGTGGACGGGACTTGTGCCCGTGCGACGCAGCGACGGTTAGGAAACTCCTCGCAAAAGCAGAACTTTGGGGTTTAGGGGTTTGCCAGGTCCTGTTCGAGGGCTATAGGGTGGCCAGTGTCTCTTTCTGCTTTGGGTGAGCCACTGGGCACCTTGCAGATGGCTGTTGATGCCGGTGGCCAGGCTGGTGGCCTCTCCCAGGAGCCTGGAGATGCAGTGGTGCCACTGCAGGGTGTTTGTGATCTTGCTGGGGAGATGCTCCCTCACCCTTCATCCTTGAATAGAGGGGGGAAACTCACCCCAGCTGATGGATCACAGATCCCATCCAGAATGAGAGCACCCACTGAGGAGACAGAACCTGGACCAGTTCCCTACGGGAAGATGCTCCAGGGAGGTTCATCTCAAGATATCCTCTGCCCAGCTGCCAGATGGATGGTGACTCCCACCCCTGGAGCAGCAGGACGGTGCCCAGCTCCAGGTGGGATGAAGCCATTCAGGATAAACCTGGCCCTGAGGTTTCCTTGTGAGCTGCTTGCGGGGTTTCTTTCCAAGCTGGAGGAGGCTCCAGGCAGCACAAATAGGGTGGGACTCTGGGTGAGACCCTCTTTACCCCCCCGACCCTCTGCAGGGACTGACCCAGGGCAGGGCAGAGGGAGCAGAGCTGGGGTGATCCTCTCCACGTGGTGCTGCTCCTGCTGACACACTCCTTTCCTGTGCTTTTAGGGTGAAACCTTTGCTCTCAGTTTTACCTCAAGCAACCTCTGGAGAACCTGGCAGAGAAAGGCAGGAGCAAGGCTGGAGCTGAGGAAGACCTGGGGATCATCCTAAGCACGTTCCACCACCTGTGGCTCTTGGCTCCACTGAGGATCACTGAGGAATGGCCTCGTGTGCCCTGTCCAGCACAGCGAAGGGATGGGACCTCCCATCACCTCACATGATGGGAAACTTCTCACCCCTCTGCTCCTGTTCTGTTGGTCAAATCATCTCTGAGGAGAAGGCGAGAGCTCACTGGTCCCATGCTGGCCCCAGTGGCTTGTTGACACCATGGGTTTTCTTTGGCACAGCACTTCCCGGTGCACATGACCCTGCTGGACTGGTGCCACACCGGCATTCCCAGCCCCATCTCTAACGTCTTCGGGCTGCCCAGGGATGACGCAACCTTGGAGAGGGTTACTGCAGGAGTGACAGGACAGCAGCTGAGCAGAGCTGTGCCGTGGCTGCGTAGAAGATCTGGCCCGCGGTGGTGCCAGCCGGATTGGTAGGACAAGGTCCAACGCTCATCCTGCTACCTCTGCTTTGGCACGGCGCTGCTGGTGGCAGCTCCTGCCTTCACATCAGCTCCCTCCATCACCCGCTGACACCCTCTCTCCCACCTCTGAGGGCACCGAGTGCTGCTGGCAGCCACTGGCCCTGCAGCAATGGGGCAGGGGAGGTGATGGAGATGCCCCCCCCAGCATGGAAACGGGAGGGAAAAACCCTTGGAGCAGGTTGCTCGGGGAGGGGGTGGAGGCACCATCCCTGGAGGGGTTCAACAAATGGGCAGGTGGGGTGTTTGGGGAGATGGGGTAGTGGTTGGGGGTTGTAGGGTGGATGGTTGGACTTGATCTTGAAGGGCTTTTGTACCCTTGGTGATTCTATTTTGTACTTTTCATCTCCACAGCTGCAAACCAGCTTCCCAAGCACCCGATCCCAGCACTGTCAGAGCTCCAGTATGAAATCCCAAGAGGAAAGAAATGATTCCTGATGGATGTTTACTCTGGGTTCCCCCTCCGGCACTCTGAGACAGGGAGGGGAGGCAGAGGGCGGGCAAAGTTCGGCTCCTATAAAGTCAGATCTGGTCCGCTTCATTCATCCCTCCGGCAGCAGCCACACGTCCTGTCCTGCCTTCGCACAAGAGGTTCTCTGGATCAATCACCCCCCCACTCCTCACCCCGCCCCGGATTCACCAGCTGCCCGAGCGATGCTGAAGCCTCTGTGGGGCGGCAGCGCTGCCCTCATCTGCTTCCAGCTGCTGCTCCTGCTCGTGGTCATCGTGGAGCCGAGGCCACACGTGTGGGATGAGGACAGGATTCGACTGGAAGCCGTCAAAAAGGGGATCCTGGAGCGACTGGGGCTGTCTGCTCCCCCCATCATCCGGCAGCGACTGGACCAGGAGAGCATCCAGCGAGCGCAGCGGCTGTACCAGCAGAAAGTGGCCGAGCTGGTGGGGAACTACAGCCACGAGGAGGAGGAAGAGGGAGCAGTGTCCGGGAGCAGGCGGCTGCATCGCCTGACCCCCCTGTGTAAGTGACACCCCACAACCCTCATCCCCCCCCCCCCACCCCGGGTAGAACCACACGGAGGGATGTCCCTTGACATGTCCCTACTTGAACTGCAGCCCGACGTGTTCCCAGAGCCGCTGCTTTGGCAGTGCCAGGACATGACTGGGCATGAACCGCGGTGCCCAAAGTCACCCTCCTCCGGCTGCTCCTCCTGTCCCGGCTGCCCTTGGAGCTGTTTTGCTTCCGAAACACCAAAAAATGGGAACTTGGGGGGCGTGAAAGCTTCGCTCAGCAGCGTGGTGGCATCGCTGGGTGCGAGGGGGCTTGGGGGCTAGCGGAGGGGAGGCAGGGGATGCCGTCTCTTGAGCTCAATTTCAGCCCCGGTCTGGGGGGTTTGCGGGGAGCCGGGGTCATTCAGGGAACTGGCCAGCTCCTGCTGCTTTGGCTGAGGGGACCTGCTGCAGCACTGAGGCTGGAGGTCCCTGGGGGTGGGGGTTCCCCAGTGATCCGGGGCTGAATGTCCTCAGCCTGAGCATCCCCTGGGACTTGGGTGACAGCAGCCGGTCACGAGCCTCCGGGCTCGGGGTGGGGAGGGTTGGCTTGCTCTTACATCAGCTGTGCTCCCTGTCCCCACAGTGCTGCGGCAGCCCGACACCCTGCAGGGACTCCAGGACCCCCGCGGTCCCTGCCGCTACCGTCTGCTGCTGTCCCGCACCCAGGATTTCCAGCAGCAGCTCCGCGTGGTGCAGGCGGAGCTGAAGCTCTTCAAGAAGTCACTGGCATCCCTTGGCAAGTCCCAGCCCGATGCCTCGGTGCCACCCTGGGTCAGCATCTACACCCTGAGCAGAGCTCGTGAGACACCTCAGCTCCTGCTCAGTCGGGAGCTGGACAAGGATGCCCTGAGCCTGGACCTCACCACAGTCATCCAACCGTGGGCTGCTGGTCCTGAGGAGACGCTGCACCTGGAGCTGGCCTTCACAGCCAATGTCTCAGCCTTGCTGGCCACCTCGGGGGACGAGACACTGGTGCTGGAGGTGGAAACCCATGAGGCAACAGGTCGGCGGTCCAGAAGAGCCCGGGGGCTGGAGGAGGAGTGCAGGAAGAGCGATGGGAAATGTTGCCTCAGATCACTCAAGGTCTCCTTCCAGGACATCGGCTGGTCAGACTGGGTCATCGCCCCCAGCAGCTACTACATGAGGTTCTGCGAAGGGTCCTGTCCCCACAACTACAAGCCAGCCAGCATACATGCCCAGATCAAAGCCCGCCTGTACTCCCTGTCCAGAGCCACCCCCCCACCCTGCTGCGTCCCCGCCGGATACGACCCCATGGTGCTGATGCACTACGATGGAGACGGCATGCTGGTGTCCACTGTCTTTGAGGACATGTTGGTCACCAGGTGCCACTGTGCCTGATGGCATCACCTCCACTTTAGGCTGGGATTTGTCACTGCCTGGATGGGGGCAGAGCCTTCCTGCTGCCCAAAATCCAGACCCACCTCCCTCCGTGGCAAAAAATGCCTCTGTGTCAGTCAGAGCTCTGCTTCCCCCAGGCTCTCTGCTTGGGAATTCTCCTCCACAAGCCACGAGAACTTACTTGTCCCCTATTTTCCCCCTCTCTTCCCTTATTTAAACCCATTTTTTATTTGATCATAGAATCATTGGGGATTGGAAGGAACCTCGAAAGATCATCCAGTCCAATCCCTCTGCCAGAGCAGGATCACCTAGAGCCAGTCGCACAGGAACTTGTCCAGGTGGGTTTTAAACATCTCCAGAGAAGGAGACTCCACAACCCCCTGGGCAGCCCCTTCCAGGGCTCTGGCACCCTCACTGGGAAGAAGGTACCTTCTCACACTGATGTGGAACCTCCTCTGTTCCAGCTCACACCCATTGCCCCTTGTCCTCTCATTAAGTGACACTGAGCACAGCCTGGCTCCATCCTCCTGACACCCACCCTTCCCATATTGATCAACATCCATGGGGTCACCCCTCAGTCTCCTCCCAGCTCAAGAGCCCCAGCTCCCTCAGCCTTTCCTCAGCAGGGAGATGCTCCATTTGCAGCAACCCCATGTGTTGTAAAAGTGGGGAAGGGACTTACCCCTTTCCCAAAGGGGGAATGTGGCTTTAAAAACATCCACTTTAACGCTGATTGTCACACATGCAGAGTTCCCAGCCCTGGGGACAGGCTGGGGGTTGAGGCAAAATAGGGGTTAAAATATCCCACAGCATTTGGCTGCCCAAGCTTAGAGGGTGTTTGAGTTCCTTGCAGCCCAAACTGGGCTGATCTCAGCCACCACGAAGGCACTGGGCTTCAGCCCTGCAAAGCCCTGGCTGTCTCCAAAGGCTCTCCAGGATGCTGTGTCCCTCCCCAAGGGAAGGTTGTTTGCTGGCACAAGCAGGAATGAATCCTGGTTACTGCTGTAAAGGGAACCCGACGGGAACAGGTGAGGGAAGGCAGGGACATCACAGCCTGAGTTAGTGGGTGATGCCAGTTATGGGAAGGGGCCTGATGTCCCCACTGGATGCCAGGTGACATTAGAGGTAGTGGGAGTCTTGCGAAAGGCTGGAGCCTCAGCTGGGCTGAGGCAGCTCTACCCTGCGTTTGACATCTTCCTCCTCCCGCCTGTCACACATCCCTCAGCCTGTGACTCAGCCTTCGCCCACGGGATGAGAATCTCTGCAAAGCTCCCACCCATCTCAGCGGCACAAGATGTTCACAGCTACCCCTCTGTGGTACTTCCTTGTGGGAAGCCCTCTCTGATCTCTTTGGGACCTCAGAGGTCTCTCCTCTCTCCTGGCATCTCTAGGTGCAGGGGCTGTGGGACCACTGCCAAGAGCTTTCCATTCCAGGAATGCTCCTGAGTGCCCAAACCCAACAAAAACCCAGGTCAGGCTCGCTGAAGGAAAGATCTGCAACTCTTCAGCCCCATCTAGAGTCTGACCAGGCTTATGCTGGTCCTAACTGGTCTCTTCCTGCTTCAGAGGGGGCTTGTCCTTCCCTGAGCTGAGGACCTGGTGGCTTCTCTCTGCTGACTCCGGAGTGTCTGAAGAGCCAGCGAGAGGGGAACACAGCAGGTGAAAAAGGCAACTCAGCAGCTCCATCCTGACCCACTGTGAGGACAAGACAGGACAACATGAAGCCTTGCACAAGCCGAGCTCTTGGCTTAGGGAATAAGCTCTGTCCTGGCCGGATCTGCCAGTGTTGCGTATGTGTGTGAGGATTGAGATGCTGATCGAGGGCCACCACAGCACCAGAGAACGAGAGCCCTAATGCACTCTTAGCCCATGTGCCACAACTCTCCTGGATGTCTCCATGAAAACAGAACAGCTTCTAGATGCTTCCCTCTGACTGGACCCAGACCTCCACCTCTGGGAAGTGCTGTGGGACCCTCAGACAGAAGGGATCTCTGCAGTTTCTGTTTCCTAGGGCTCTTCCACGTAGCCTCATGCCTTCCTCACCTCTGCCCATTCAGCCTCTGAACACCCTAATGTCATCCTTTCCTCTTGTCTCACAGGGCAGCACCCCGGTGCCGACGCTCACCGCCCCGCTATGACACTGCAGATAAACTCGTGGCTCTGGGGAGAGCAGAAGGGAGGGCACTTATCTCTGCCTGGCTTCCCTCCTCTGCACTGCCTCGTTACCATGACAAAACCTGCAGTTTTTAAACACCGGGAAGTCACAGCTGATCTCAGCAAGAAGCAGCAAGAAGGGAGCAGTCACGGGGACCTTCACATGACGGCACGTTTCACAGCAGCTTCTCAGCAGCTGACATTGTGGGGGGGTCCTCACACTGCTGTTGCAGACGGCGGGACAGAGCAGGACTCAGACAGAATCATTAAAGCTGGAAAAGACCCTTGAGATCATCAAATCCAACCAATAACTCTGCAAAGTTCACCCCTGAACTACATCTCCCAACACCACATCTAAAGGACCTTTAGATTGAGGAGACTCAATCCCCTCCCTGGGCAGCCTGTTCCAAGGTCTGACTGCTCCTTCGGTGAAAAAGTCTTCCCTAACGTCCAGCCTAACCCTCCCCTGGCACAGTTTGAAGCCCCCCTCTCCTCTCGATCTATCGCTGATCACCTGTGAGAAGAGACCACACACACAGCTCTTTACAACGTCCCTTCAGGTAGTTGTAGAGAGCGCTGAGGTCTCCCCTTAGACTCCTTCAAACTAACCAGCACAGCAGCACTTGGTTGCACAGCAGCACTTTTCCACAGCTCGGAGCCTTTGCTCCCTTAAAACTTCCCCACAGTCACGCGTCTGTGTCCCCCTCACAAAGCAGAAATGAAATCAGCACATGGTCTGGGGTTCAGGCAAGTCTCTGCTCCCCAGAGAGTCCAGTTCAGCTCCTCCTACACGGTGGGTGAAGACCAGAAACCATCAGCTGAGAGTGCAGGGTGCTGATAAGGCCAAGCAGCTCATGCAGCTCCCCCAATTCCTGGCCAAATGCCCATCTCCGGATGGCTCCAGGGGCTCTTCTCCTGCACAGTCCCAGCAACAACATCCAAACATGCTCACAGCAGCCTGTGACTTCTCCCTACAGCCGTTCCCTGCCAGGATAATGGGGAATAAAACTCACACTGGAACCTTACAGCTAACACAGACACTGTCCAAACACTGCAGCGACCGGGTGCTCATGATCTTCTCCGCTGCAGTTCAGGGCCAGGGCTGCTTCCCCGTCCTTAACTGTGATCGGGACACTCACAGCATGGAAGAGCAGCAGCTGAAAAGACAAACTCCAGACCAATGCAGGTGCCTGGAGCAGGAGGCAAGGGACAGTCATCCAAAAATAGAGGATATGACCCCTCCCCAGTGCAGCCCAGAGACACAAACAGCTCCAGGAAGGCAGCTCACATCCTCATGCCATCACCCCAGCTTCCTCCTGCACCCTCTGCACTTGCCAGCTAGAGCTGGCACTGCTTTCCAAGTGCTCCTTGGCCACTGCCACCATCAAATGTCCTTAGCACGAGTCAAGTCCTAGGGGGGGGCTATCTCCAGGAAATAATGAGGCCATCAGAAGCAGGGAAAAGGAGAGAAAAAGCCACCAGCTTTAGAGGGGAGAATAAAACCTGCACTTGCAGAGTTAAGGAGCGAATGGACACACCATATGGACAGAGGATCTGGACAGAGGCTCTGTCCTGCATCGCTCAGCTCTGGATCATTTTATCCCGGCCACACAAAGAATTCAGGGAGCTTGTCCTCTTGCTTTAGATCTAAGCAACGTGCCAGCTGGGCGTGCAGTCCCCAGCGTGGGCAAACTGCAAGCAAATATTTATCCAACTACTAAGTGCTCTTTCCACACTTGTGACCAGACCCTTGTGTTTGTGTTTCCCTATGCAAACAGAACAAAAAGCCACAACCCTTCTGTGCTCACCAGCACCGAGGTCTGCAAGGAGCCTCCTAGAAACCAGCTGTAGAGAAACCTTTGGCAAAGTGAGAAGAGAGTATCCAAGAGGCCCAACCCAGCTTGGGTTGACCAGCACCCATCCGGGCAGAGGGCCAGCAGCCCAAGGGGGTCCCCAAGCCATTGTCCTACAGCACAGAACCACCCCGCTGTGCTCCAGCCTTACCGGGGATGAGCTGGCAGCGGTGGCACAAGAAGGTCTGGTAGGCTGTGTAGTCACAGTAGATGATGTTGAGCCCCATGCTGTGGCTCTCCAACCAGTGCGTGGCGGCGCGGCCATGAGCGTACACCTCCAGTGCCCGCAGCCGCAGCGTGCCGCGAAGCTCCAGGCGCACCCAGCCGTGCAGCAGCTCTCCACTGCCGTAGGCACCCCAAGCTCCTCCGTTCTCCAGCTCCACCGACAGCTTCTGCAGGCGCCCTGGGGGCTGCATCACTGGTTCTCTGGCAGCTCAAAGGCAGTCCTCTCCTGGGCTCAGGTGAGTGGGCAGGCAGCAGCCATCCTGCCCTCCTGGGAGCGGGGAGAAGAGCAAAGGCTACACCGAAATCCCTAATTTATCCCTGCTCCCAACTGGCCCAGCCCCGCTGGCCTAATCTTCCCCAGGGTTGGACTGAGACGCTGTTTTGCAGCGATGGTTTAGTGTTGACCTCATGTGTGTGGGGCCACGGGGTGACCGGGATGAGGCCACGGAGACGAGTGCCATGTTTTTTTTAAACCAGTCAAGAAATAACATGACTTCCTCTTATCTCTGAGGCACAGACGCTGCTGGCGCACAACTGGTACGTGCTGGCAGCTCCGTCAGCAGGGAGGTCTCTCACGCACAACCAGTCACGCTGGCAGATTTAATGCTGCTGGGGGAATCAAAGAAAGGCTGTTTGGCCTTCCCAGCTCAGGAGTTCCTGGGATTATTACCCCCCCTCGAAGCCCAGTTGTACTCTTTGTGCCTGGAATTGCCTCAAACTCCATAGGAAAAAGAAAGTGAGCAGCCACAGGTTAGCCTTCAGGTTGGAAAAGGTCCTTGAGATCAGATAGAATCACAGAATGATTGAGGATGGAAGAGACTTCTGAGCTCATCCAGCCCAGCCCAGGACCTAACATCACGCCACTGGCCAGACCAGGGCACTGAGGGCCACACCCAGGCTGTCCTTCAACACCTCCAGGGATGGGGACTCCACCACTGCCCTGGGCAGTCCAGTCCAGGCTCTGATCACCCTTTCCATAAGGAAGGGCTTCCTAACATCCAACCCAACCCTCCCCTGGCAGCTTCAGACCCTGCCCTCTCATCCTGGTGCTGGTTGCCTGGGAGAAGAGCCTGACCCCTGCCTGACTACAACCTCCCTTCAGGGAGCTGGTGACAGGGAGAAGGGCCTCCCTGAGTCTCCTCCAGGCTAAACACCCCCAGCTCCCTCAGCTTCTCCCCATCAGACTTTCCCTCCAGTCCCTTCCCCAGCCTCCTTGCTCCTCTGGACCCACTCCAGCCACTCCATCCCTTTCTTGAAGTGAGGGGTCCAGCACTGAAGGGGAGACCTCCCCAGCGCCCAGTACGGGAGGACAATTTCATCCCTATAGCCCTACTGGCCACACTACTGCTGGTACAAGCCAACTACACTGTCAGCCCTTTAAAGCCATCGCAGCCTTTGCAGGCATCAGGAAGCTGCTGTTGTGATGCAGTTCACAGCAACAGGAACGACAGCATCTAACAGCTGTTGCTGAAGAGCTCATGGAGCCACCTCCCATAGCTTTTCCCGACCCTGTTAAGGAAACACTCGAGTTCGGAGGTGAAAGATTAGCTCCTGACTTTAGTATCCGAGCTGTGTTCTGGTTGGCATCAACATCCAGCTTATTTACCCAACAGCTTTCCCCATCCATGTGTTGCCTGCCAGAGCTCTGCTTGTGATCAAGTTAGCAGACAGGAGGGAGCGACTGTTCTATCTGCAGTGAAAGGGAGCACCCGAACCCTTCAGGTTCCTCCTTGCTCTGAGCTCTGCAGTGTCTTTATGACATCCTTTTCTAATTGGATCCATGCAGCACTTCCTCTCTTTCAAGAGGAGGCAAGATGCCAGCTAATTGCTCCCTTCGTACTGGGGTGCAAGTGATTAGTTAATTAGATACCCTCAACAGCAGGATCTCCCAGACTTGTTTCTGCCTCTTTCTGTGCAGAGGCTTTGCTAAGGAGAAATATATCCCCAGGCTTTTCTTTAGCTGGCTGACTCTGTGCTGCTGTTGGGAAGTTGTGTTCCACCTGTGCCAGGTGAAACCCAGCACAAGCAAAAAAACACCACTAGGAAAAAGTGATGGGAAAAGGTTGGATGGGATGATAAACCAGTAGCACTTGCACACCTAGCATCATCATGGCTGGAAAGGACCTCCAGGATCATCAAGTCCTCAGCCCAACAGCTCCCTACACCATGGCCTCAAATGCTCAAGCTACTTGGTTTCTAAACACCACCGGGGACAGGGACTCCACCACCTCCCTGGGCAGCCTGTTCCAGTGCCCAGCCACTCTGTTGGGTAAGAACTTCTCCCTAAGATCCAGTCTAAGCCTCTCCTGATGCAACTTGAGGCCACTTCCCCTCATCCTATCATTAGTAATTTGGGAGAAGAGATCAGCACCAGCCTGACTGCAACCTCCTTTGAGGCAGCTGCAGAGAGCAAGGAGGTCTCCTCTCAGCCGCCTCTTCTCTAGACTCAACAACCCCGGTTCCCTCAGCCTGTCCCCCTAAGGCCTGCAGAGCACAAAGCCCTAACGCACGAGCTGATCAGAGTGATCTCCACGATCCTTCAGGCACAGCCAGCACAGACTTTTTTATGAACCTAGAATTACAAAACAAATCAGAGGGTTTCAGCTGATTTCATTCGTGGCAATTAGAGCAAAAGATTAGACGAGGAGCAAACACTGCTGAAGTTTGGGTATCAGCATTATCATCCTCAGCAGCTTCTCCAGGGCTATAAATCTTCCCTGCATTATGCTCAAAGATTTCTCTTGTCTTTTTTCCCCTTGATGAAAGGCAGCAGCTCTTTACAGATATTAGAAGTTGCGTCAAATAATTGCTAGCCTTGGGAATTCTCCTCTCGTTGAACGACACATAAAAATCTATGAAATTTAATTAAAAATACACAGATCATAATTGCCATGCCTCATCTTCTTCAGCATTTTCCCTTCACGTCTAAATCAGCTCATTTTCTGTTTCTCCTACACGATGGCTCATTCCTGGCTTGAGAGCCTGGAACTGTCGTGTCTCCGAGCTGGTGCAACGACGAAGCTAAACGCCAAGTCACAGGCAGTTTAGCCCAGTAGAGACAGGAGCTCCTGATCCTGAATGCAGTGCACTGTGAGCACGAAGCTGCTGACCACAAGTCACAGTATCACAGAACGTTAGGGGTTGGAAGGGACCTCAAGAGATCATCCAGTCCAATCCCCCCACCACAGCAGGATCCCCTAGATCCAGTTGCACAGGAACATGGCCAGGTGGGTTT
>JAOXOE010027464.1:0-18333 GCA_028565055.1 Phoeniculus purpureus | reverse complement strand
GGGAAAGACAGACCACAGCCCAGTGCCTACCCCAGTGTGGCAGCAGAGATCCCGGTGTGGCAGTGGCCACTCTGCATGGAAGCAAGACCTTAGTGCAGATCTACCATCCCTTCCCCCTACCACAGAGCAGCTGTTCAGCAACTCATGGTGAGTTCAAGGGATTCCTCTTTTTCCTCCTGGAGCTGAGACAGGAGGAGGGGGGAGGAGTGCCTGGGTGCTGCTATTTCACAGGCAGGGGTGATCATGAATAATAGAGAGAGTGGCAGTACTCGTGTCTACTTGACTGACATGCTCTTTTCCTTCTCATGTTGGGCCCTCCAGAACTGGACTCAGTACTCAGGTGGGATTTCACCAGTGCAGAGTACGGAGGGAGAATCCCCTTCCTCAACCAACTGTCACAGCTTCTTTTGATGCAGCCCAGGACACGGTTGGCTTTCAGGGCTGCAAGCACACACATAAGATCACATCACAAGGTATCACATCCTTTGCTTTAAGACGTTTTTGAGAAAGAAAGGGAATTGTAGCATCTCTCTGCCTTTAAATAGATGTATGTTTTATTTGGTACATTTTCTGGGATTGTTCACTGCACTAGCAGTCAAAATCTGCTGGTATTTCTTTGGTCTGCTAAGTCAGGAGTTTTTATTCTGTCAAAATCTTGCAGTATTTGTACTTAAAAGTATCATTAGATTCTCCCTATAAGAGGGACATTGAAGGGCTGGAGAGGGGACAGAGGCAGCTACCAGGCTAGGAAAGGATCTGGAACAGGTGTTGTGTGAGGAAGAGCTGAGGGAACTGGGGCTGTTTAGCCTGGAGAAAAGGAGATTGAGGGGAGGTCTTCTTGCTCTCTGCCGCTACTTCAAAGGATGTTGTAGAGAGGCAAAGGTTGGTCTGTTCTCCCTTGTGGCCAGTGATAGGATGAGGGGAAATGGCCTTAAGCTGCATCAGGGGAGGTTCAGGTTGGATGTTGGGAGGAATTTCTTTCCTGAAAGGGCTGTCAGGCACTGGAACACCCTGCCCAGGGAGGGAGTTGAGTCCTCACCCTTGGAGGTGTTTAAGAGAAGGGTAGCTGTTGCATTGGGGGATGTTGTTTAGTGGTGCTGATAGGGCTAGGAAGAGGTTGGACTCAATGATCTTGAAGGTCTCTTCCAACCAAAACTGTTCTATGATTCTATGATTTTTCTCTCCAAAGATTTTGTGTAAGAAGTAACGTTAGCCATGACCTGAAACTTACAACGAAAATGCAACACTCTTGTAGCTTTGAAGACCTTCTTTCCAGTTTCTTATTTGGTGTTAAATACAGAATATGTGAGAACTGAAAGCCTACTATCCCATATCCTTTAATATGGATGCAGGTTTATTCTCAGTGAAAGTCCTCATTATTACAGTGCTTTTAAAATCCAGCCACTGTTCATGAGGGCTGGGTGCCAAGCCGAAAGGAACCCTCTCTTTTCAGTGGTGTCAGATGGGACAAGGGGGTAACGGATGCCAGCTTGAGCACAGGAAGCTTCACCTCAATCTGAGGAAAAACTTCTTTACAGTCAGGCTTATGAAATATTGGAAGGGGTTTCCCGGGGAGGCTGTAGAGTCTCCTTCTCTGAGATGTTTCAGATCCGGCTGGATGCAGTTTTGTGGAGCTGATTGAGGCTTTTTAGGTGGTTTTGCTTTTCAGTAATTTGTGTGCTGCTTGAGCAGGAGGATTGGACCCGACAGCCTTTGTAGACCCCTTCCAACCCTCATAAACTGTGTAAACTTAATAAATATTCTGATTCCTTAGGGTCTACGATACCGTCTGGCACAGTATGTTGACCAGAAAAGCTGTACACACATCAGAGCATAGCTGTGTGTATACAAACACATCAGAAATATGTGACTGTACAGAGGAATCTTGTGCATTTTTCAACATGAGAATCACTGACTATTTTCCAACATTTAATATGTGCTGCAGGGTGCTGGTTTTTCATAACATTTTGACCCCATTTTCTTCTTTTCTTTTGACAGCTTTTTCTACAGGGAAGATAGCTGGTTTGACTTACGTTATCCTTGAACCTCTTGTTACTTACTTGACATTAATTTCTGTAACCAAGGCGATGTCACAAGTGAAGTTAAAACTGAAATCTCTGAGAATAGCCTCCTCTAGATTGATTCTCCCCTCAGACTGCATACTAAGCAGTCGTATAAAGCTTCCAAACTTATAACACACAATAGGCTTCCTATGCTTCTGATCCCAAAGGAAGAAAGTAGAACCCTTCTTTTCATAGGAAATCTTTAGCTTCTAGTAGTCTTTTAAATTCTGCATAAATTTCTCATAAGATTTTCCTTCAATTTCATAGAATCATAGAATGGCCAAGGTTGGAAAAGACCTCAAAGATCGTCTCATTCCAATCCTCCCACATAGGTAGGTTCTACTGAATATTTCAGTACCTGAAATACTTACTTAGGAACAAAAACAAAGATAAAGCCCTACCATTAGCAACACTGTTATGGAGAATGCGCTGAACTGCATGTTCCAGTAAAAATACAAAGTTCTTTTACGTTCTACTGATGGTCAGGTAAACAGTTCCCAATACTGTAATAGCTAGACACAGTGTAGTATTTAACTCTTCTCTTTTCATAGCACCATCACACACATGAAGTTCTTCTTATGGAGACAGTGGTTGGGCACTGGACCAGGCTGTCCAGGGAGGTAGTAGAGTCCCAATCCCTGGAGGTGTTTAAAAACCAAGTAGCTATAGCACTTGAGACCATGGTCTAGGGGTTGGGGAGATGTTGGGATGAGGGCTAGACTGGAGACCCTTTCTAGCCATGGTGATTCTGTGTTCACCAGGAAGTATGTGGCTAAAAGCCAACTCAAGCTAAAATTCATCAAGATTGCTGTCATTAGTTGTCCAGGTTTTATGCTTTCTGTTGCTTGAAGCATGAGTATTCTTCCCCATTGATGATCTGTGCAGGACTGGCTAAATCAGAAAGACATTGCTGTCCACCATTTCCAGAAAGACTGCTTATATAACTTGCATACCCACTGGTACAGCTGTGTATCCACAACAAAGACTATTGTCTAGTCTCCTGTGTGTTAAGTTCAGATTTCTATTTTGACTGTTAATGATTCCTTCCCTTCTTTAAGAATTACTTCCTCATGGAAAGAGTGATCAGATCCTGGAATGGACTGCCCAAGGCAGTGGTGGAGTCCCTATGCCTAGAGGTGTCTAAGGTTAGACTGGCTGTGGCCCTTAGTGCCCCGGTCTGGCTGCTGTGGTGATGTTAGGTCCTGGTCTGTGCTGGCTGAGCTCAGAAGACTTTTCCAGCCTCAATAATTCTGTGATTCTGTAATGAATTGCATCCTATATCTCCTCAAGATAATGATTTAACAGTATTGAAAATGGTGACAAATTAGATGAAAGTGATTTATTTGTGAAAAAACCCACAACCCAAAGAATGAAAAACAAGCAAGCAAAAGCCGTACCACTCGACACAATTAATATTAAGTACAAAGGTCATAAAACATTTAAGACGAAAAGCATAATGTATTGGATGCTTGTCATTGATTCCTAGCTTGCAACATCATCATTTATGAACATTTAGATAAATCAGGAAGAGACAAGGAATCCAAAGCCACAGAGATGGATTGGCCACTTACACTGATTTGTTATGAATCCAGGAAACTTTCGCTACTCTGAGTGTGTTCTGACAACAGAGAGGGACATTAAAAGGCAACTGCTCTGCCATGGGGAATTGCCCTATATAGAATAAAACCGAAAAGATCTATTGAGTGGTTGATTTGTGAATTTGCTGAGATAGCATTTCACTCTTGAGATTGCAGTGACTTTGGTTTACTCCTTCATTTGACCTTTATTTCACGGAATCATAGAGTGGCCAGGGTTGGAATGGACTTCAAAGATCATTGAGTTCCAACGCTCCTGCAAAGGCAAGGACAACTTCATTAGTGCAGGTAACTCAGGGCCCCAGCCAACCTGGCCTTCAACGCTTCCAGCAATTGGGGCAGCCACAACTTCCTTGAGCAACCTGTTCCAGCATCTCACCACCCTCACAGGAAAGAATTTTCCCCTCATGTCCAACCTCAATCTCCTCTCTTCAAGTCTGTAACCCTTTCCATTTGTCTTCTCGCTACCACCCATGTCAAAATCCCACCCCCACCTTTATTGTAGGCCTCTTTCAGCTGTCTTCTAAATGACTTTTTATTGTGTCCATAGTCATATTCATGTTTATTACCTGCTTGATCCTTCACCGTAATGTAACGGTCATTTTCAAGTAATTTTCCATACTTTACCTCAGAGAAAACAAACCACCGATACCAACAGAAGGATTGTGAGAGCACACCTTTGACAGGATTTCACAGACTCACAGAATATTAGGGATTGAAAGGGACCTCAAAAAATCATCTGGTCCAGTCCTCCTGCCACATGTGGATCACCTAGATCAAGTCACACAGGAATATGTCCAGATGGGTTTTCAAGGTCTTCAGAGAAGGAGACTCCACAACCCTTCTGGGCAGCCTGTTCCAGTGCTCTATCACCCTCACCTTGAAGAAGTTCCTTCTCATATTGATGTGGAACCTCCTTTGTTCCAGCTGATACTCATTGCACCTTGCCCTATCATTGGATTCCACTGGCTCCGTCCTCCTGAGACCCACCCTTTCCATATTTATCAACATTAATGAGGTCACCCCTCAGTCTCCTTTTTTCCAAGCTCAAGACACCCAGCTCCTTCTGCCTTTCCTCATCAGAGAGGTGTTCCACTCCATCATCCTTGTGGCTTTGTGCTGGAATTTCTCCAACAATTCTGCGTCTTTCTGGAACTGAGTGGCCCAGGACTAGGCACAATCTTTCAGATGTGGTCTCAGCAGAGCAGAGTAGAGGGGGAGGAGAACCTCTCTCCATCTATTAACTACAGCCCTTCTAATCCACCCCAGGATGTGGTTGGCCTTCTTGGCCACAAGGGCACAGAGGCTTAGTCCTATGTGGCTATGAAATAGATATTGACTGTGCCAGGACAGTGTCAGCTATATGTCCCAACATTCTTCTGTGCATTTCAAGAGGATACAGCTTGTGTGCTGTAGCATTACATTGCTGTAGACTTCTGCCTCCAAGGTTTAGTGTCCTATGTAATGCCAGAGCTGTGTGACCCTTTTGCCATGTCCAAGCAGGTATTTTACTGCCCCGTAAAGAAAGCTGGCTTATGAATTCTTGACTAAATAGGCTTGACAGCTTTGTGGTTTCAAATTGTTTGAATCGTTTTTCCAAGGCAATTTCATTTTGTTTTGCCAGGTATTTGCTGTAAACATTAATGTGCTTGTTTAGGATAATTAATATCTCTCATTTCCTTGCTCCATTAAATGAAAGTAGTAGAATTATGAAGGTTTTAAAACGATTTCAAGAATACTCAGAGAATAAGTGGTGTCATTGTCCTTATTTATCTAGATTAAATACGCTTACACATGTATGCTGCTTCACTATTTTCTAATGTCATAAGAATTTATTTTCTCAATTCTAAGCGTGCGACTCACTCAAGGCACCAATTTTAAAGTGAAATGTCTGCCTCAACGCTCCTCTTCAGTTCTGTTCTTTTCAACGGAGCTCACAGCTACTAGAGCACATTTGTTGTTAATGCACATTACAAATTGATGGTGGCTTCCTCTTGGATGCTTTTTCTTTTGCCTCTGCGGAGAATTTGGACATTGCTGGAGTGAAGAATCCCCCCCACTAGCGTGTAATGCTCAGTTTAAGTCTCTTCCTGGAAGAACAGAGCTCTTGACTTGCTCTTTGTAGCTTTCACTTTGCATCACTTATGATAGTGCCTCTTGGAATTACTGGCTTCAAGCATCTTGAGACTCGAAGTCAGGCTGGCAGATGGGTTTCTCAGTGCCCTTACAGTGTGCCACTCACTACAAGTACTTTTCTTTCTACAACATCTGTCATATGCTGCTGGTAAGTGTTACTACCTACAGCACTTGCTCATGGGTGTCTATGGTTGTTACAATATCTTACCTGTTTGTGGCCATAATTATGGAGAGTGAAGACTGAGGGAGAATCCTGCTTTTCAGGGTCAACAGTGCCCAAGGTGCTTTGTTCATGGCAGTGCCCTTGACAGGAAGGTGTTGATGAAACCACCTTTCTATGTCCATATTATTAATGTTTATAAATATAGAAAAGGTGAGTGTCAGGAGGATGGAGCCAGGCTCTGCTCAGGGGCATCCTATGACAGGACAAGGGGCAACGAGTATCAGCTGGAACAAAGGAGGTTCCACACCAATATGAGAAGGAACTTCTTCCCAGTGAGAGTGTCAGAGAACTGGAAGTGACTGCCCAGAAGAGTTGTGGAGTCTCCTTCTCTGGAGACATTTAAAACTAGCCTGGATATGTTTCTGTGTGATGTGATCTAGGGGATCCTGCTGTGGCAGGGGGATTGGACTGGATGATCTTTTGAGGTCCCTTCCAACCTCTACCGTTCTGTGATTCTGTTATCTCAGCAAAACTACTACTAATTGTTGTAACTACCACCCAGTGTAACAAGTCATTAGCCTGCGCACACCTCGGGCAGGAACTTACTATTTTTCCAGGGTGGGTCTAGACAATAACAGCCATTTGCATTGCTGTCTCCTTTGTTATCAGTTCTGTCTGCGTGGGTAAATTAGCCATCGCTTGGGCATTTTCAGAAGGAGCAATAATTTTAGTCCTGAGGCTAGCACCCATCATAATGGCAAAGTTCACAGTTGTTCACGAGAAGGTTTCAGTACCTTCCTGGCAGAAGTTCCTTCTCCAATGCAGAGTTACTTGCACTGAAGCTGCTCTCTTCCTCTTGAGTTCACGTTCAGAATGAGCAAAACTCTTAGCCCCTCTCATTACATGTGATATTGTGAAAGGTTCTTTAATAGTTACTTTATTCCATACTTCAGTGTGATTTGTCTCATTTCCACAAAATTAATTCAAATAAGCAAGTTGTTAATGAAATCTCTGTTTAAAAAGGAATATTCTAAAGACATGCCACTTCGAAAAGCCCAAAGGCTGACTTCCTGTTATTCCCTTTAGTAGTCAATGATAAAAAATTAAACCACATGTCATTTACTAGATGTGTTTTAGCCTGAATGTTTACAGTAATGCATTTTTGTCTGAAGCTCTCAAGTACTGGTGGCAGTTGTGGGCCCCTCACTTCAAGAAAGAGATTGAGAAGCTGGAGTGGGTCCAGAGGCAACGAGGCTGAGGAAAGGATTGGAGGGAAAGTCTGGTGGGAAGAGGCTGAGGGAGCTGGGGGTGTTTAGCCTGGAGGAGACTCAGGAGAGGATCTTCTCCCTCTCTCCAACTCCTTGAAGGGAAATTGTAGTCAGGTGGGATTCAGGCTGTTCTCCCAGGCAACTAGTGACATGACGAGAGGGCAGGGCCTGAAGCTGCCACGGGAGGGTTAGGTTGGGTGTTAGGAAGCCCTTCCTCATGGAAAGGGTGATCAGACCCTGGAATGGACTGCCCAGGGCAGTGGTGGAGTCTCCTCCATCTCTGGAGGTGCTGAAGAACAGCCTGGCTGTGGCCATCAGTGCCCTGGTCTGGCTGCTGTGGTGATGTTAGGTCCTGGGCTGGGCTGGATGGGTGTAGTGGTCTTTTCCAGCCTCAATGATAACAATAACAGCAATAATTAATGCTCTTCTTATAGCATTGGTTACGCAGCTGGATATTGGGGGACTGAAGTGGGAAGAACCTATGGTATATTGCCCCTAACCTGTAATTTGCAGAGGCTGGGTCTAAATAAAATCAATGGGTTTTTTCCTGAACTGCTGTCAAAAGTGGGTTATCATCCCTTTTCTTTTTTGAGACCATAAAAAAGAGCATTTTGCAGCCCCGAAAGGTTGATATTTGTGGGGAGGAGGAAAATCTTCAGCTTTCACTGTCTCAGCAGGACTTAGAAAAATACCCCTTATTCTATGCTTTTTTGTTCTACCTTACCTTTTCCTTCATTTCTCCAGCCCAGTAACCATTAGTAACCACTGAATCTCCAGGATACTGACCCCAGGCATGTAATAAGGGCAACGTTTTAGCTAAATGCGATTCATTTGGTGGGATGGCAGCCGAGAAAAGAAGTTAGCAGTAGTCCTAGCTATCACATCTTCAGCATTGGAGGCATATTTTTCTTTTACCGTACAAGTCTAACTATTTATTGCATAGAGAAGGTTGTCTGACTTTGAAGACAGGCTTTGCAGGTTGTCAAACTCAGAATTAAAAGCAGGAGGACATTGGGTCTCATTAGGAAAATAGCCAACTGTAAGATTACATGGTTTGACTTTTTTGTTTGTTTCAAATGTACTAAACAAACATTATTTCAGTGAACTGAAGGGCATTCAGGGATTTTGCTTTTAGCTCGCGTGTTTTTTCTTCTCTTACCTCCTTTCAGATATATATATCTATCTGAGGGTATATTTTCTTAACAAAATGCACATGTTCTGCACACAACTGAAAACATACTCCTAATTATGCACTAGGGTCACGTTAGGAAGTCACTAGATCTGTTGGAATTAAACACGAGTAGTTGTGCGTAAAGCTACTTCCATCTGTAAATATCTGTAGAACCAGTCTAAGCTATTCCAGTTTAAAATGTCAAACAAACAAGTTACAGAACCATTAAAAAAAAAAAAAAGAGATGTTCTATGATTCCAGAATTTTGTGACATTTAGTGATTAAAAGCACTAAGTTACAGGCTCATCTCTGAATGAATGGGATTTTTTTTTACACCATGCATTTTTTCTCTGGTCTTAGCATGACCTACATCTATAGAGTTTGTGAAAACATAACAGCACACGTTCAGTGAAACCTGACAGAGGAAAAAAAGAAATGCAAACCTTTTGACTGTGAAAACTAAGTCACTGTTGATAAAAGCAGAAAACAGGCAGACAGAAGAATTAAGCAAATGCTAATTGAAATATTGGCTGATGAAAGATGGGTAGTAACATATTTGTAACGACTTTGTGATTAAAAATGTCTGAAATTTCAATCAGAAATAATGTTCTTTGTGTGCATATGATTTCTCGTGAATTAATTAAACAAAGTTGAAAGATTATAAATTAAACTCCATAGATCTTTTCATATAAATCCTATATATAAAGGAATTACTATTCCACTCCGACAGATGGTAAAACTGAGTAACTAAGATTAAATTCTGAATGCAGGAAGGGACTTAAGTATTGAGAAGCAGGATCCTAAACACTCTTGCTCAGATACTGTCTAATGCTGTGAATCCCCTGTATGGACTTTTGGCTTAAATGTGCTCAAGGCACTCCAGGCAGCCCTCTCAGAGGGCACTCTGGGGCTGTTTATTCTTGACAATAGAAGGCTGAGAGAGGATCTTGTTATTGTCTATAATATCTATGGGGTGGGTGCCAAGTAGAAGAGGCTAATCTTTTTTTGTGGTGGCCAGTAATAGGACAAGGAATAAGTGCTATAAACTTGAACGTAGAATCACAGAATCATTATGGCTGGAAAAGACCTCCAGGACCACCAATCCCAACCTTCATCTCAGCATCTTCCTAATCCCTAGATCAAGGCCTCAAGTGCTCTAGCTACCACCTAGTTTTTAAACATCTCCAGGGATGGTGACTCCACCACCCCCCTGGGCAGCCTGTTCCAGTGCCCAACCACTCTCTCAGTAAAGAAGTTCTTACTAAGATCTAATCTAAGCCTTGCCTGATTCAACTTGAGGCCACAGAAGGTTCCACCTCAACACAAGGAGAAACTTCTTTACTGCAAGAGTGACAGAGCCTGGAACAGGATGCCCAGAGATGTTGCAGAGTCTCCTCCTCTGGAGTCGTTCAGACTCCACCTGGATGCAGCCCTATGCTGACCTAGAGGATCCTGTTTTAGCAGGGAAGATGATCTCTAGAGGTCCCTTCCAACCCTTAACATTCTATGATTCTATGCTGATCTTGTCACAGTAACTCACTCTGGTCCAAGCCCCAGCAGATACTCAAGTTTATACCTTCCTTCCTCCACATTGCTTATAAATTTGCTACGGGAGGAAGGTGTTGCCACAGTGAGCCTAGCAGCACAATCGTCAAAGCGGCATAGCTTACCTGCCTGACTGCAAGACACTGACTGCTCATGACTGGGAAGACTAGAGAGGTAGGGGGAGCTCTGGATGCAGCTCTCTCTCCTTGGCCTGAGAAAGCCAAAGCTCCAGTCTCATCTTCCTGTGAGAGCACCGAGCACTGTACAACTTCATTTGAGCAGGAACACTTCCGTCTTACTTACTGGGATGCCCTATGCTAAATATCTTAAGATTCGTGGGACTGTAAAGGAAGAGGAGGAGAAGCACAGCTTGGTGCTGCCCAGCTTAAGATAGCGCTCTTGTAGTGGAGGCATCCCCATTTCTAGTCTTACTCCATGACATTACTGAATCATTCAGGTTGAGATCATCAAGTCCAACCATTAACCCTACTCTACCAAGTCATAACTTGGGGTCATAAATCCTACGTTAACTCAAGTCAGTGGAAAAGCTGAATGTAGAAATTAGAACACCTGACTCCTGTGTGTATCCTTGAAACTTTATATTGTGCTCCACTTAGAAGTTTCATATGTAACCAGTTTGATGTATTGTTCAGAGACATCATTAATTGTCCATTGGGCTCATTGAGCAATTAATGGCTTCTATGAGGGTATATCAAAACGAACAAAGTGAGCTGTGTTTGTTCAAGGGGTTCCTAATCTAGCAAGACAAGATTGACTAAATGGCCCCCAAAGAGCAAGTCCAATAAGGCAGAAATGTAGCCATCACATCTGAGTTTTTCTGAAAAGAAGGCAATTACTGGTCTTTAATTACTTACCATTAATATTTACAGGATAATATATGCTTTGCAGTAAGCGGCACAGTCCAGAAAGCACACAGGGAGCATTTTCATAGTCAATGAGGTATGCAGCTAATCCCATGTGATTAAATACCTGATCCTAACATTCAGTCATGTTACTAAATTATTGTGCCCAAATCTTTGCCTTTTAGAGTCATGTATGACCTCTGTCTTATGTGGGAAAAGATGTTAGCCACGTAGGATAACTGGTTTTACAGATACTTCTTGTGGAGGCACAATCAATACCCAAGCACAGCAGTCACTGTATTTGGTGTTAGCCACTCTCCTCACCCTCCTCAGTGCCAGCGTATACCATATCACATCTTTCCTCTCTCAGTAGCAAAATTAGGTGGAATTTCATAGGGAAAGCTAAAGACATGACCATATTACCAACATAAGATGTTACAAAAGTCAGGGGTCCCAAGTATAAGCAACCTGACAGCTGCCTCTTCTCTCTTCTAATGATTGGTCTTCAGCTTCCTTCACTATACAGTTGAAATCAGTTTATCATTAACTGAGAAAGGATTTTTCCAGACAGATACATCAGAGTTTGTCTGCCTTTTGCTCAGCAAAAAGGGTCAGTGGTATCTTCCAGTGACAGGACAAAGAAACATGAGTCCTCCACATCTAGGGAGGTTCTCTTCCTTCTCTTCTCTGCCCTGATGAAACCTCACCTGAAGTTCTGTGTCCAGTTTTGGACTCCCCAGTTCAAGAGAGACAGGGATCTACTGGAGACACTCCAGTGGAGAACTGTTGAAGGTGCTTGAACATCTCTCCTATAAAGAAAGTCTGAGAGAACTGGGGCTATTTAGTCAGGAGAAGAGAAGGCTGAGAGGGGACCTAATAAATGTCTATAAATATCTGTGAGGTGGGTGTAAAGAGGAAGGGATCAGTCTCTTTTCAATGGTGCCCAATAATAGGACAAGGAATAATGGGGATAAGCTAGGACATAGGAAGTTCCGTCTCAACATGAGGAGAAACTTCTTCACTGTGGGGGTAACAGAGCTCTGGCACAGGTTGCTCAGAGTGGTCATGGAGTCTCCTTCTCTGGAGATGTTCAAAACACCCCTGGATGCAGCCCTGTGTGACCTATCCTAGGGGATCCTGCTTTGGCAGGGGAATTGGGCTAGATGATCTCTAGAGATCCCTTCCAACTCCTGACATTCTATGATTCACACTGATCTGGAAAACAAGCTGCACTCGGAGTGGTGGAAAGAATACAGGTTCAGTAAAGAGCCAGCTAACACAAGCTCAACAAGTCCTACTGTGCACATTTGGTAGGGATGTGAAGTCATTCATGGCTATTTGATTTCAGTGGCTATGAACAGAGAGCCTGTGCTTGGCTGTAGCAGGGAGTTACCCTGTGCACACGCATGCTCTTTCCAGCCATTTCTTAAAGCCCTTTATGCCATCCAGAGCACTGTATCAGCTGTGCTCTGCTGAACAGCACCTTCCAGAGCACAGTCCTTTAACACCAAAACTGCATTGATCAGCTGTGTTATACGAGACACCATTTTTACTGAACATCCACTTAGCCCTGTGCTCCGTTTGAACCAGTACCGGCCGCTTTTGGTGAAACAGGAGAGTTACGCCAGAGGAACCAGACAAAGAACCACAATAATTACAATCAACTGCAAAAACTTCAGAGCTGTCTGGAGACAGGTTCGACACCAGGATGCAACTTCTACATCAGTCCCAATTAAAAGAGGAAATGGATTTATTGGGCAAATACAAAGGTTCAGGGCAATTCCCATCACAAAGGATCACAGCCACCACATTTTACAAATGTCCTAATCTAACACTGCTGTCAGAAGAGAGCTGAAAAAGGGTAGAGCTCCTTGAAGAAGGGTGTTTGAGCTAGGTGGAAAACTCTGCTAATGATTTCTTTTGCAATTTCTTCTGTAGACAAAAAGAACTGTCTTTTTCTCAAGTGAGTGGAAACCCAAACCTTACAGTGGTAAAAAAAGAGTTGGCCTTGTACTCTGTAGTTGTTGATGAAGACACAGCATTTCCAGTGGATTTTCACTAAAGTGCTGGAGAAAAAGAGAAAAAGGGGGACTTCTGCCAGTTAGCTTTACTGTCTCAGGCAGAGGAACTTCAGTCACTGCTCTGCTCTATTGCACAAGAGATCTGGTTTCTAAAATCCCATCTCTGGCTGCAGGAAAGTACTGACTGGGGCACTGCAGAAGAACAGAAATATATATGAGTTCAGGCTCCCCGCGTTGTTCAGTTACCACTCAGCATCGAGGGCCTTGGCAGTGACTACTTTGTTCCCTGTTTCCCCTGTGCCCTATGTATTTCACAGGCAGTGCTGAGAGCTTGTTTCTGAGCAGCCCAGATGCCCTGAGGTTATTCCCCAGAGCAGCCTGTGAATGACAAGTGAGCAGAGTTCCCTTACCATGGGATCTGAGGAACTTCCAGCCTGCCTGCTAACCCAGCTTAATAACGTTAGTCTGTGATGTTAGTGACACCTGGACATGTGTGTCTCCTCTGGTATGTGCCTACTGACATCAGGAAACGGCAAGATGTTTGTTTTGATATCGTACCACAGGCATCCCTGTGGTGTGATGGTCTCAAAGTACAGCAGGAGAATGAATGCAGCATTCTACACAAGTGGGGGGTAACTGTCAGCTCTGTAATAGCCAAGCAAGAGCAAAAGTACCCCACTTTGGGATGTCCTAAAGATATCCTTAGTTATTTTGGCTTCTGTCACTTCAGAATCAGACCCCCCTGGATAAAATAACTGGCATCACTCTGACTCAAGAAGTGGCACTCATACCCTTGTTACTGTGGCTCTTCACCAGTTTATCTTCTGGTTTTGAGGCTTTTTTTTTAAGCTCTTTTACCAGCGTTTCTGGAAACAGCTGTTTATGCGTCAGTGTGCAGCTCGGAAATGATCACTGTCGAACTTACGGTCGGTTGACAGGTTTTGTATTTGGGCAGAGCAAGATCTGTTGCTGCTATGCCGAGTTCATCTGAACTAGAGGCATGCTTGTCATCCTGTGCCTGCACTAGCCACGTTCTGGAAATGTCTGCAATCAATTAAAAACGTGGTGCAACCCACTGCGTTTTTGCACATATACTTCTTTTTCTGGGCACCATCCTTTTAAGTGGTGGTTGTCCAATGTGTGCAAGTGGCTGTATTGTTCTTATTTTGATCCAAGATAGGGCTTTGCATCCTTTCTTAAATTAAAGGAGTTGGGAGGTTTGCGACAGTTTGGCATACCAAACCAGGGGCAAAGAAGTGTGGATTTCGCCCTGTGGACTGCACCAAGTGACTTCCTTCCTCACTAACCAGCACTTTATAAAAACTTTGTTCAGCTTCACTCAGGATCGCCCAGTCTTTTCCCTGAATTTTCCTCCTAGCTCCCATTAGGACCAAATCTCCTAGTCTCCTGCTTACTCTCGGCAAATCACACACGTATGTTGGAATTCAGGGTTCCTCACGTTTCTGTACCATCGCTTCACAGTCAGTCTCTGCTCTCCTGAACACAACTGCAATGAGCTTTTCAGAACCCACTGTGGGCACAAACAAGTCTACCTCCTGAATGTCTTCAGGATGTCTTTCTGCTGGCACTGTCTGCTTACAAACACAGAGAAAAGTCCCTCCTGAATTTCCTGCAGTTGTCTTCCACGTTTGTGGAGAATTTTTGCTCTGGAAAAGATTTAGGTTTTCCATTCTCCTTAGACTATTCTTATTCTAGGCACCATGTGGTGCTCAGCAACCCCTTGGAGACAAGGTGTTTAACACAAACCTATTCTGTTCTGGTGTTTGCATCAGCTGCCTCTGTATTACAGAAAATGAGATGTAATTCCTCACATCTTTAAGTGATTACAGTCTGTATTTGTGTAGATGTGTTCTTTTTCTGATGAATAGTTTTTTCTGAACAATCTACAGGCTGTATATGTGTAGGACTGTTCGCTGGGGCCATTTGCTGTTCTTGCTGTGCGATTTAACATTGTCTAGTTCTTGCCCCATAGCTATTGCTTCAAAATCCATTAGCTGTTTGGTCATTTTTTGCATAAATATACAAGTCACTTCAGATTTTACAAGACAGTTTGCAATACCAACTTACTTCTTTGCAAACAAGCGCCTACCAACATTACTAGAAAAATATAGTTAAACATGTTGGGACTGTAGTCGAGATACATCACAGTCATTAAAGTTCTTTCAACTCAAACAGTTTCATTTTTGCAGCACACAGCTCTTACACTTACACTGCTCCGGCAAAAGCAGAAACAAAAACAGGGACATCTTTGACTGCTAAGATAAAGCAGAGATCCCCATAGAATTTGAAGGACACATCCTTCAGGAACAGCCAGAGCAAACAGAGGGCAGAATGCTTAGCTGGTTCTGGCATGGCTCCATCGGATTTCAATAGTTTATTTCATAAAGTTGTGACCAAAGAAAGAGAAAACGACCTGCTCTTTCAAACATCAAGGCAGTAACTAACATGATATGAAAACAGTGACTCCACAAATCTTCCTATAGTGATAAAGATAGATTTCACACGGCTTTACACTCCCTGCCAGCAGCTGAGCTGCAAATTACATTGCATGACCCAGCTAGAATTTCAATGTCTCATAAAATGCCAAGCAATTTGATGGAACACAGTTTTTTTTAAAAAAGGCTAGCTGGTAATTTGATGATCTTAGAGGTCTTTTCCAACCTCAATAATTCTGTGATTCTGTGATAAAAATGTACATGGGTGTTGTTCTTACATAAAGTGAACATTCCAGTGTGTCCTGACCAGCACAGGCTCTGAAACCAAAGATGAAAATGGCAAGAGGTGTCTTCTGGAGGTCTAGTTAGTCAGCAAAGACCAGAAGTTTCTCTAACACAGTCTGATGATTTCCCACACCAACAAACTCCCAGCCAGGACTCTCAACGGATACTCCTGAGAAGGTTTCTTGGGACTAGGCAGAATAAGGAAATCTGTACATGCACATTTATCTACCAACTATAAAAGTTCTAATTTATTAGGACTACTTTATGGTTTTGTTTTCTACACTGAGCCCCAGTGCTCATTTCCCTGAACAGCAGAAGTCTGCTGTTTAACAAAGCCTTCACATTACAGCTATTACCCACTGTACAGGCAAAAGGAAATGAGAGGGATTAGATTGACTTGAAGGGGAAAGTAACGCGCTGCACATTGGAAATAAATATTGCAATTACCTTGCTCAGTTTTGTACTCAGCAGCTGCAAAAATCTGGAAAATTGGTCTTTTGTGTAGCCCACTCCACCCTGAGCTGGAATTCAAGTCTTCAGGTTTGTCCTGAAGGTAACAAAAGCAACACTTCAGCATAAATATGGGATTGTTCGGGATGACTGAACCAGAGAAACTACTGGAAAAACATTGTCGAGTGATGAGATCAGAATGTAGTCTCTGTACTGAAAGCATGTCACAGGGTCACAGAGTATTCCTGGCTGGAAAGGACCTCCCAGATCACTGAGTCCAACCACACCCCACACCCCCCAACAACAAACCTCAAGCCCAGATCAGACACCAATACAAAACACACTCAACCAGATAAAACACAGAAGAAACCCCCTACAGTCTCTGCCACCAGAGCAGCCCCTGTCTGTTCCTTTCTTAAATGCCTCCAGGGGTGATGACTGAGCCCCCTCCCTAGGCAGCCTGTGCCAGTGCCTGACCACTGTCAGTGAAGAATTTCTTCCTAATATCCAATCTAAACCTCCTCTGATGCGACTTTGTTGTTCAGATAGGTTGGTGGCAAAAATGGAAGGTAGTGTTATGTGTGGTTAGCTTTCTGCCAGGGGTGTCCCCAGGCTGTCAGTAGGAATAGACACAACTTTGATGACTGTAAAATCACAGAATTATTGAGGCTGGAAAAGAAAATGTTTGAATATTCTTTTCTTAGCAAGATGTAAGGCCAGGATGAGTTTGATTTGGATTCCATGGGGTATAAGAGGAACTGAAACACCTTCTGGACCTGTGTAGATCTGCTGCTGTGATGGACAAGACCAGCAGGATTTACAGTCTTGTAAAACTGAGCATAATTTTTACCAAGCAGCTTCTTCAGATGGTCACAAGCCTATTTAGCCAAAGCATTTTTTAATAAAAATAATGATAGAAAACCTTTAAGTGTTCTCTCGTCCCTCAAATTAAAGTCTGACCATTTTCTTGAGAGAGTCAACAGCCAAAATCCCCTACACTTCAGTGAGAATAGATGGGAACCTCCCCTTGGCAAGTGGGAATCAAATTCAATTCTGATGCACTTTCTGTCCGCTCTCCAAGATCATGGCCTCAGAAGAGAAAAGGCATTCATTTCTGATGACTTGGAATAGAGATTCATTTTTCACAGCTCTATTGACTCCGTGGTGTTAATAAACACAAACCCCCTTCTATAGAATATGCAGCAAAAATTCAGAGGACTCCTACCTAGAAGATACTTTGAGTAGTTCAGTGTCATTTTACTGCACGTGGTTGCTACCGTTAACATTCAGTAATGATTCCAACTACCAAGAGACAGCAACAAGATTGGATGGAGGGACAGAAATGATGGCAGGATATTCTTTCAAGGTCTCCTTTCTTACAGGTTTTCAAAGTAATTGCTTTTGGATGAAAGCTACTGGATTTGATATTCAGTTTGTGAGAAATTAAAAAGATGATGAGGTAAACCAGCATCCTCTCTCACTATTAAATCACACGGAAACCTTTGGTAATGATTAAAGCTAATGTTCATGTTTTGATATCAGCTAGGCTGACACACAGTGAGAGGAATTGTGAATATAAAACAAATTGAAATTCTAGGCTAAAGACCTTCATTTTTCATGAAATGGAGATTAAAAAATGCTGGGCAAATAGTGCCTGTCTATCAGTTTTAAAATGTCATATAGAGTGGAAAAAAACCCACATCTATTTGTCGCCTTTCAAGAGGCTTATAGAGGATGATGATTTTATAACCAAAGACATACTGCCCTAAACAAAAATGGGTCACCTACTCAGCTGCAAACCGGAGAACTCGCAACTTCCCCTGATAATGCTAGAATCACAGAACATTAGGGATTGGAAGGGACCTCAAAAGATCATCTAGTCCACAGCAGGACCACCTAGACCAAGTCACACAGGAACACATTCAGGCGGGCTTTAAACATCTCCAGAGATGGAGACTCCACAACACCACAGGGCAGCCTGTTCCAGTGCTCTGTCAGACTCACTGGGAAGAAGTTCCTTCTGATATTTATATGTAACCTCCTACATTCCAGCTCACACCCATTGCCCCTTATCCTATCACTACATGATATTGAAAAGAGCCTGGCTCCATCCTCCTAACACCCACCCTTCACACATTTATAGACATTAATGAGGTCAGCCCTCAGTCTCCTCCAAACTAAAGAGACCCAGCTCCCTCAGCCTTTCCTCACAATGGAAGTGTTCCACTTCCTTCATCACTCTCATTGCTCTATGCTGGACACCCTCCAGCAGCTCCACATCCCTCTTGAACTGAGGGGCCCAGAACTGGACACAATA
>JAOXOE010027463.1:0-18341 GCA_028565055.1 Phoeniculus purpureus | reverse complement strand
AGTCCCTCTCCTCAGGGCTACTCTCCAGCCAGTCACTGCCCAGCCTGTAGTTGTGCTTAGTATTGCCTCGACCCAGACTCAGGACCTTACACTTGATCTTGTTGAACCCATACTAGAATATGAGACAGTTACTATGTCGAGAATTTTATTCCCCAAAATTTGAGTATGTACTCCTACAATTAATCAATTTAAATTAAGGACTTCTTTAAAACATTACTTTGATTGTTTTTGATAAACCTCTATATCACATGATACATGTGATATTAGTTTTCTTGATTACATGGATAAGAGTGCTGTTAAATTTACTGGCACAAATTCACTACTGGATTGAGTTGGTGTAACTGCAGGCTTTAGTTGGGATACACTGTCATAAATATAGTAGGAGAAGAGTGAAACTAAAGAGATCTGTTATTCTGAGGTATGTATGATCTTCCTTTTTTGAATAATCTCAGTTTCAAATACAGGCTCCAATTTTGCAGATCGTTGACAGAGTTATGTCTGATTTTCCATAATTCTTGTCAGAGTCTTTTGTATTCTGTACATGCTATGCCAGAGTTATTGCCTGTGTGCTCTTACTGGCTGTCTTGAAATACAACAGGAGGAAAACATAGTCTAGTTTGATTTAACATGCAAAAGTTCAGCTAAATTGAAGTATTGGCATATTCAGTTCTCACATGCACCTGAATCACAGAATCACAGAATTGTTAAGGCTGGAAAAGATCTCTGAGATCATCAAGCCCAGCATACAACCTAATATCACCACATCAGCTAAATCATGGCATTAAGTGCCACATCTAGTCTTTTTTTAAACACCTCCAGGGATTGGGGGATTCCATCACCTCCCTGAGCAGTCCATTCCAATGTTTGATCACTCTTTCCATGAGGAAGAGCTTCCTAATATCCAAACTAAACTCCCCCAGTGAAGCTTCAGCCTTTATGTCCTAGAGAGAAGAACCCGGCAAGCACCATTCTATAACTTCCCTTCACATAGTTATAGAGAGTGATAAGATTTCCACCCCTCAACCTCAACCCCCAGTCTCCTCTTTCCAGGCTATCAGCCCCAGCTCCCTCAGACTCTTCTGACAAGACTTTCCTTCCAGTTCCTTCACTAGCCTTGTAGCTCTTGTCTGGACCCACTCCGGTACCTCAATACCTCTTCCCATTGACCCAGCCTGTACAGACCTTTCTGCAGCATTTTCTACCCTTCCTGTAGATCAACAGTCCCCCACAACTTGATGTCCTCCATGGTGTCCATAAGGGCAATTTGACCCCCTCATCCAAGACATCAATAAAGATGTTGAAAAGAACCGGGCCCATTACTGACCCCTGGGGGACACCACTGGTCACCAGACGCCAACCAAATGTGGCAACATTCACCATCACCCTCTGTGCCCAGTCACCCAGCCAGATTTTAACCCAGCAGAGAGTGCACTTGTCAGCCCATGAGCTGCCAGTTTTTCCAGGAGGATGCTGTGGGAGACTGTGTTGAAGGCTTTTCTGAAGTCTAGGTAGACCACATCCACAGTTTTCCCCTCATCTACTAGGTGGGTCACCCAGTCATACAGTGAGATCTGAGTGGTTATGCAGGACCTTCCTTTCCTAAACCTGTGTTGGCTGTGCCTTGTACAATTTCCTAAACCTGTGTTGTGCTGGTAGCCTTGTACATTTAACATTGTACAATTTAATATTGTACAATACTCCTATAACACCAAATACAGTCTGATAAACTACGTAGTATGCTGTATACAAGCAGCCAGCTTTTAAGCAAACCATATTGCATATGTTTTTTTGACACATAAAAGTAAATCCTATATAAATTGAAGAAATGCCATGCTTACAAATGGGTTGCGTAAAAGAAAGGGAAAAGGAGAACGAGCACAAGAAAAGGCAAAATTTAAAACATGTGCAAAGTTAAGGAAAAAGAGAACACGTGTTAGTGAGCCATACTTAAGAGGCTGTAACATTTATCTTTCACTCTAAACAATGCCTTTTTCTGCACTTTTTTTTAGATGAATGGGCTGAAAATATCACACCTAGGTCAATTAAGAATAAGGTGTCTCTTCCTTTACTTTGTTCAACTTGAATCAGAGGTCCCAGGCAAGTATAAAAGTATTGTACAGTCAATACAGAGGTGAATGAAGAAAGCAGAATGTCTTTTCATGAGAGAAAAATTATGGTTTAAAGTTAAAGCTCTTTTGATGGCTCTTTGATAAAAATAAAAACGACATTTTGCTAAAGGTAGAACAGAAAAAACTCAAACAGCCTCCCTCTTTCAACACAATTATATAATCAGAGAGATACAGTCTTGACTAGCTGCAACTTGTTCTTAGTTCTGTTTTGGGACAGTTAGGTAATCAGTTTTTTATTTTATAGTTTCCAAAGCTTAGAGTCTTATTGACCATATGAATCCATGATGAAATAAGGCAAAAAAATCTGATTACACAGGAACTTAAAGATAGTATTATTTGTTTAGGTTAACGCTAGAATACTCTACCTTATGTCTGAATTTCCTTAGTCTAAAACCTTACAGATTACTTCTTAATGTGAATTCCATGTGCTGTGAGTGAATGTATTAGGATTTTAGAGTGATAGAAGAAAAAAAATTGAAAATATTTAACTCTCATATACAAATGAAAGACTGTTTTGTGAAAGGGAATTGGTGCTTCCCAGTATCTGTGTGGTTACTGACAGAAACAAGACTGCGCATTAAACCCATTAAACCATTACAGCTTTTCTTACATTCTGCCGCTACATCAAAAATGTTCACCTTCAACATCTCAGAGATTCTCCTGCACCCTTATCACCTTCCAGATTGTTGGATGTTCACAAACGATAGATACACTTTCCCCATTCCTCACTGCACCTTATCCTACCATTAGGAAAACACTAATACTCTGCATCCGAGAGTATGTCATCTTCCTAAAGATGAGAAAAAGAAATAACTCTGACTGAGTGCTGTCCACAGGTGTTTGCAGCAGCTGGTAAGGTTCAGGTATTTCACCACTGTTAACATCTGTGATCAGTTCTTGACAATCCAAATTCAAGAGTGGCTTTTCCAGATAAATTCTTAATTGCAGTTTTCTTACCACAACTCTGTTGGTATGAAATAATTTTCCTGGAAAAATATTTGAAATTTTTAGGTTGTAGTTTCAAATGTTGTTTTCAAGTTGAGATTTTTTAATCTTCTGTCATGTCTGTAGTGATGGTCCTCCCTCCATAGACGTTTACAAACAGCCAAGCTTCTGGCTATTGTTTGCTTGAACTTCTCATTTTCCATTAAAGTCCTTCTACAGCTGCTAAGTGAAATAGTTAATGTTCTTTCTTGGATTAGTACACAACACTTATTGCTATTCTTCAGGCTTCTACATCTAGACTGTTATAGTCCTACCCACTTTTCAGAGTTTTTGTTTTACTTTCTGTTCTTGTTTTACAAGAAGTGATAGTATTGTAATCAAAACGCAACACAAATATTAAATTATGAGGGTGACTGCAACATAAAATGGCATCCTCTTCACAACAATATTTAATATTTTTGCCCTCAGGGTTTTAATTTTTTTAGCATTTTAAAACATATTCTTTGCAGTGCTCTCTTTAATATAATCAAAATTTGTAAAACTTCTGTTAAAAAAAACACAAGATAATTGGCTTAGACAAAAATTATCTTCTCTCTGTCATTCCCTTCTTTGGATCTGAAAGAAAAGAGCTTTGCTCTTGCTACTGATTCTCAGAAAAGCATAACCAGCTCCTATTTTCTAGAGAAGAGGGTTTTAGTCTACAGCTCTGGAAAAAGTGCTGTAAGAGCACAAAAGAGCATTTCAAGATGTCAATTAACATGAAGACAGTATATTTAGATGCACAGGTGCTGTTTATTAGCTTTAGTATGAAGTGTGTGATCTAATTTCTGTTGTGTAGTCTATTGACTTTAACTAGCCAAACTGTTTACCGCAAGACCTTCATCAGTATCTATGTTGGGTGGAAAATTTATTCAAACTTGTACAGTAATTTCAGAATATCTTCCTGGAAACTTTTCAGACTTAATTTAATATGTCTGTGCAAATACACGTATGCATTTAGACTTGGGGAAAAAGAGGCTGAGAGGAGACCTTGTTTCTCTCTACAATGACCTGAAAGGAGGTGGTAGTGAAATGTGCATTGAACTCTTCTCCCAAATAAGAGAAATAACCTCAAGATGAACCAGAGGAGGTTTAGCTTAGACATTAAGAAAAATTTCTTCATTGAAAGTATTATCAAACATTGGAACATGTTGCCCAGAGGAGTTACCACAAGGGACCATCCCTGGAGGTATTTAAAAGACATTTAACCATAGTGCATATAGCTCAGTGGTTGATTTGTCAGTGCTATGTTAATGGTTGTCAATAATCTTAAAGATATTTTCCAACCTAAATAGTTCTGCAAATCTGTGATACTGTGTGTGTGCATGAACTATTTTTTATGATGGGATGCAATGAGTTTATTTTCATAATTTATTTTCAAATTTATTTTTGTAAATTTTCAGTGCCAAAGAAGGTCATAGACCCAATCATCTTGAATGCTACTGTGCCCCATATAGGGGATAACTAGGGGGTCAGTCCCAGTCAGAATGGGTTTATGAAAGGCAAGTCCTGCTTGACAAATCTGGTGTCCTATGACACGATGATGCAACTAATGCATGAAGCAAAGAACCTGGATATTGTCTATTTGGACTTCTGTAAGACTTTTAGGCTGTTTTATGTGGAATTCTGAAGAGTAAAATTTGGCAGCTCATGCCTTCAATGAGCACATGCTGTTCTGTATAAAACTGCGGCTGGATGACTGGTCCCAAAGAGTAGTGGTGAATGGAGTTGAATTGGGCTGGTGGCCAGTTACAAGTGGTGTTCCTCAGGGCTCAGAATTAGGACCACTTTTGTTTAACAGCTTTACCAGTGATCTTGGTGAGAAAAAAGGGTGCACTATCAGTAAATTTGCAGATTACACCAGGTTAGGTGGGAGTGTCGATCTGCTTGAGGTTTGGGAGTCTCTACAGACATAGACAGATTGGATCAATGGGCTGAAGTCATTAGCCCTTCGTCACGGTTATATGTTGAGTCCTGCACTTGGGCAACAACAACCTCATGCAATACTGCAGGCTTTGGGAAGCATGGCTGCAAAGCTGTCCAGTAGAAAGGGACCTAGAGATACTGGTCAACAATGTCTGCATATGAGCCAGCAGTGTGCCCAGGTGGCCAAGAAGGTCAGTGGTATCCTGACTTCTGTTAGAAATAATGTGATAAGCAGAAGTAGGGAAGAGATTGTCCCCCTGTACTTGTGCTTTGAAAACACCTTAAGTACCGTGTTCAGTTCTAGGCTCTTCAATTCAGGGAAGATGCTGAGGCACTAGATGTGTGCAAAGAAGACCAATGAAGCGGTTGAATAGCCTAGAAACCAAGTAATTTTCATTATTTATTTTCAAATTCATTTTCATAAATTTTATGAAATCTTATGAAGAGTGGCTGAGGGAGCTAGGGCTGTTTGGCCTGAGAAACAGGAGGCTGAGGGGAGACTTTATCACCCTCTACAACTACTTGAAAGGACATTTTAGAGAGGTAGGTACTGATCTTCTCTCACAGACATTTAGTGATAGAACAAGAGGGAACAGCTTCAAACTGCAACAGAAGAGGTTTAGGCTGGACATTAGGAGAAATCTTTTCACTGAAAGACATTGGTACAGGATGTCCTGGTAAGTGGTTGAATCACCATCCCTCAGTGTATTTGAAGGTCTTTCAGATATAGAGCCTAACAATATGGTCTAGTGATGAACTTGATAGAGTAGGGTTAATGGTTGGACTTGATCTCAAGGGTCATATCCAACTTGAATGATTATATGATAATTTCTTCATGTAATAATGATGTATCATTTCAGGTTTTCAAACTATGAGTTATTCTTTTACTATATTTGTGGCATTATTTCATCCATTAGAGACAACAACTTTATTACAGAGCTCTGCTTTGAGTCATTTCTTCTCAGATAAACCTTTATAAATAATGGACTTTTTGTCCTAGTGCCCAAACATTACCTATTTTTTTTTCATTTTGGCAATTAAAACATTTTTTAAACTGATTCTGAGTTATTTCTCTCTGTGTAAATAAAAGGCATTATGTAAGGAAAGGAAGTGTATGTCCACAACCACTATTGGCATTTAATTCCCTACATATTAACTTGGCAGTCCTAACAAAAAATGGTCCAAGAATACAAATTTTACTCCTTCTCTCATGGCACAGTTTGTAAAGCAAATTGTTATAAATCTAGCAACAAGACCTTTATTTTTCTAGTTTTTTAAACTTGTATAAAAAGTTCAGGTTTTTGTTGGGCTAGAGGAAAAGACAGCAATATAAAAAATCCTCACTCTTCAAACCTTGACTCCTTAAGTGAGAGAACCCAATATGCAGCATCTCTCTCATACACACCTGTGTGCTGAAATAAGTGTGACCAATATGCAATCTATAGATGAATACATGCGGAATGTAAGTTTTCTCCACAGAGTGTAAAGCAATGGAAAAACTTTTCTAAAATAAGTCAATAAGGAGTTATAGACCTGGTCTCTAATTCAGATGTGTGCCTTCAATAGCAAGCTACTTAAACACCACACAGGTGTTCACTCACTCTAACACTAGTGGGATGTGGGAGAGAATGAGAAGCGCAAAAGTAAGAAAACTTGTCAGCAGAGATAAAAACATTTAAGTAAGTGAAGGAAAAAAACCCCATAATTGTTCAACACCGGAAGACTAATTCCTAGCCAATTCCCAAGAAAAACAACTCTGGAAAAATATAGCGGGAGCATAGAAGGGTCCACATAGATATAAGAAGGAACTTCTTCACAGTGAGAGTGACAGAGCACTGGCACGTGCTGCCCAGGGGGGTTGTGGACTCTCCTAAGGAGATGTTTAAAACCTGCCTGGATATGTTCCTGTGTGACCTGGTCTACGTGATCCTGCAGTGGCAATGGGATTGGACTAGATCATCTTTCGAGGTCCCTCCTAATCCCTAATGTTCTGTTATCTGTGAAAAACTTGCAACCTTCTCCAGTCTTTGTTTCTGAATGTGACATTATATGGCCATTAGGGTTATCTCTCTGGTTAGTTCAGGTCATCTATCTTAGCTGTGTCTCCTCTCAGGCTCCTGTGCACTCCCAGCCTACTTGCTGGGGGGTGACAGGGGGTGACAGGGGGGATAGAGGATGAAAATAGAAAATAGAGAGAAATAGAGACTTGATGCTATGCAAGCACTGCTCACTAACATTTTAAACATCCATGAGTTATCAGCTCCTGCCTCAAAAGTCATAGCCCCAAATGAGTTGCTATGAAGAAAATAAACTTCATTCTACTACAATTTCTACCTTATTCCATAGCATCCTCATCATACCTGAGTAATACATTATTCAATGTATTTTCATCAACTACCCCCTCTCCATCACTACACTTTAGTATATACACAGATACCCCTTTCATCTGTGCACCATCCCCGTTCAAACACCATTCAGCCTTCCAGTCAGTTAATTTAATCCATAAGTTTGGTTCTACATGTTTTGATGGTCATTCAGGACATTGTTTGATCTCCTCTCTGAAATGTGTGTATGCCAATGCACATAGCGTGGGAAATAAACAGGAGGAATTAGAGGTGTGTGCAGTCACAGGGCCATGATGTAACTGCAATTACGGAGACATGGTGAGATAGTTCACATGGCCGGCGTGCTGCCACACAGGCCAGAAAGGAGAAGTAGTGGAGTTCTTCTTTATGTAGATTATTAACAGTATTGGTGGAATGTATTGAGTTATGTGCAGGAGAGGGTGAAGAACAAATTGAGATCTTATGGGTAAGAATTAAGGGGCAGGCTAACTGCCACTGTTATGGGTGTTTACTACAGGCCACCTCATAAGGAAGAAGAAGTCAACAAGGGCCTTTTCTACAGACAGCTGAAAGTAGCCACATGATCACTGGCCCTGGTTCTCATAGGAGCTTGGAACACATTGCTGTTTGCTGGAAAGGCAACACAGCAAGGCAAACAGTCCAGAAGTTTCCTGCAAAGTATTGATGGTAACTTCTTTAAAGAGATGGTGGAGAATTCAACAATGGGAGGTGTGTTACTGTACTTTCTATTAACAAACAAAGAAGGACTAGTTGAGGATGTGAAGGCTGGTGCAGCCTTTGCTGCAGTGACCATGACATGGTGGAGTTCAGGATTCTGCATAGAAGAAGTAAGGGAAGAAGTAGGCAATAAGGGCAATAAGGACAATCTTGGACTTATGAGAAATAACTCTGGGCTGTTTAAAGATCTACTTGGAAGAACCCCGTGGGTTAGGGCTCAAGAAAATTCAAGGAGAGTTCACAATAGCTCAAGCATCATTCCTTTAAGCACAAGATGGGTCTGTCCCTGTGAGTAAGAAAGAAGACAGAAGATCTGCATCTATGAGGAAGGAGATTCTAAAAAAAGGAACTGGTCTCTTTGAGGACATTGTCAGAGTACGCAGGGATGCATCAGGGAAGGGTAAGATCTGCTTGGAATTAAAGCTGTCAAATAATTTTCTGAACAAAAAGTACATCACTAGCAAAAAGAAGACAGTGGAAAAAGTGAGGCTATAGCTGATTGAGATAGGTGAACTTATCTTACATCTTACCAACGCATAGATTTAAAGTGAGGGTATCAAAAGGATGGGGTGAGGCTCTTTTCAGTGGTAATCAAATCAGTAATTTCAATTCAGTAGTCAAGCAAGGACAATGGATGCAAACTGGAAAAGAGGAAGTTTCACTTACATGTACAGAAAACTTCTTTACTTTGAGCTTGACAAAGCACTGGGATACGCTGCCCAGAGAGGCTTTGGATTCTTCTTCCCTGGAGATATTCAGTTCTCTCCTGGACATGATCCTGTGCAACCTGCTCTAGGTGAACCTGCTGTAGCAATGGCACTGGACCAGATGATGACCAGAGGTGCCTTCCAAGTCCTACTGTTCTGTGCTTCTCTGGTTCTGTGATTCTGCAATTCTGTGATTTTGTGATTCATAGAACCATCAAACCATCAAATCGTGAAATAGTTTAGGTTGGAAGGTTGCTCAAAGGTCACGTATTTCCAAGACCCCTGTCATGGGCAGGGCCACCTCTTAGTAGACTAGTGTCATTGGTTGATATGCAAGGCCAAGTCTGGGACTAACTGGCTTTATTAGCAAAGTGTTAATAAGCTGAAAACAAAGACAAGGAGCGGCTAACTGGCCCCTTACGAGCTTGCAGGTAACTGCATAGACAATTCCTTTATATTCCTCCCAGGCAACCTGTTCTTACTTCTGTCCTCTGTGAACTTCCTTCTTGTGTTTTGTTTTTCCAGGAATTCCTTTTTTTTCCATGCTGGTGTCAGGTTGCTTTTGTCTGACTTTCTTTTTTAGGAAAGTCAGAGAAGCTTTATTAGCTTGACTTTCTTTCATTTGGTGCATTTTGCATTCACAGGAGAACATTTGTGCAGTGGTCTCAATTGGTCATATCCACCCCTCAATAATTACATCCCTTCTCATCCTGTGTCATGGGTCCACTGAGCAATTAATAAAACTGTGATGTGTTATTAACACTATTTTGACCACCAGTCTAAACCACTGCACTACATAGGCTGTTTAATGATGAAAAAAATTAACTCCACCCCAGAAAACCCATTGCAGCATTCACCTTTAATACTATCTGTAGTATATTTCTCGTGGTTAGCTATGCAAATGAAGCTTAAAAAAAAACCACCAAAAGACAAAAAGTAAAATCTTTACCATGTATTTTCAATTTAAGCACATGATTTAAATCATAGCCCAAATTTATTAAGGCAACAATCTATCTTCTTCACACTATTTTCCTTTACTGTACACTAGTTTGACCTTATTTGCTGTGCAATTTTTGCCCCTCAAGATATTCCACCCATGGGACATGTTTTGTAGTATGACTAGTTTGAAAAGAACACTTCAGAAGTTTCATATGGAGAGAGAGAGAATCTGAGTGGGGAAGAGTGATACCAGAAGACAAAGGTAGGAAGGAAAAGCCAAGGAAGAGTGACCGCCTTCAGGCACTACTGTAATGAGAGCAAAGCCATATTTTAAGAGGTAGTAGACCCTTTTCCTGGAAAGAGAGCATTTAACCAGATCATGTAAATTGCACTGAAGACTTCCTTGATTTACTGCCCTGAAATACAATAACAAGAAGCAGAAAACAATCATCTATGAGAAACTCATTCAGTTCCAAGCACATGCTAAAGGCAAGTCAAACGTACAGAGACTTCATCTTAGCCTGTTGCAACAGGAGAAGGGCTAATGATTTTAAACTAAAAGAGGGTAGATTTAGACTATATAAAGAGGTGAATGGTGGCATATGTTGCCCAAAGAGATGTTCCTCATCCTTGGAAACATTCAAGGTCTGGATGGGCGGGGGTCCGGGCAACAATCTGCTAACTGCAGAGGGATTGCAGGATTGACCTAGACAACCATTAAATGTCCCTTCCAACCCAAACTGTTTTATGATTCTGTGACTCTATGAATTAACTTTCCTAAACTGAAGCGAAAATTTTATGTTCTCTGGTGTTGCCAGTGGTCTCACCATGGCCCCATATCTGTTAACGTAAATAGAATGCTCTGTTACTTAGTGCCAGGCTGTGCTGTGCTTATTGTTTTGTGCACTGCTCCCTTGAGTATTTCATTGGGTGCACTTGGGTGGCTTCTCATGAAAGGTTATATGTAAAGGGTCATAATGTTGTTTGAATCAAATAGCACTGAAGTTATACATGACAGAAGCATGACAGGAATTGGGCAATAATAAACTCAAAACAGTAGCAGAATCCTGACATACTTTCAAGGGAAATGTGAAGGAACTAGACCTCACCCTGCTCTCTCTGTTCATACACAATTGGTAGGGTCATAGTGTCATGTTTTCCAATTAATTCAGCTAAGCAAGCTCACATGACTGACCCATCCATCATACTTCACTTGTGTCTGTTTTGCTGCTAGTGTTGGTGACTCATAGCACAGTGGGGAGATAGTCATTGAAGTCAAAAGCTGCAGTGGATAATGCTTACAGGAACTGGGAATGGCAATTCAAGTACATCTGCGTTCTTAAAAATGCCAAAATGTTTAAAAACAGACAAAGGACCTATAGGTAAGAATGAGAGATGTTCTCCAGGTCCATTTCCTTTACAATAAGATGACATCGCAAAATGACCCAAGCAAGTAAAGAGCAATGAACCTTTGAATTTGTTGAGTTCTCATGGTGATCATGGAGTTTCCTCCATGCATGCGTGTTGATTGTATCTCCTAGATTTGGTTGATAAATAGTAAGGCTCTTTCTTGCTGCTAAGGCAGCGGAAACTTGTTCCCTCCCTCTGGCTTTTTTGTTGCATAAGATATTTCTTGCATAGAAATGAACAATGGTCCATCTGGTTTTCAGGCAAAGCAAATGCCTTGCTGCTTTGAAGTAAGGCTGTGTGTTTCATTAGTTTGTATGTCAGCCATGTATTTCATGGTTAAGAAAAGTATCAGTTAATATCAAATTCTTAAGCAAATTACAGTCTTTGTGTTCTGCAACTGGATCTTGTCTGTGATAGTACACAATAACTGCAAAGCTTTAGCTAATGTGCTTTCTGTATTACTTTTAAAGTGAAAAACAACCTCCTTCTCCCTCCCACTGCAAACATATCAGTTATGCAACATGAATGATACAATGAATCAACCTGAATTTATTGACTCAGATGTTGAATACATCTGAGCACCACGAAATAATAATTGAAAAAAATAATCAGAACACAATACTTTTGCAAATTTATGGACTAATAAACCTAAATAGATTTAATTATATTTACTTTTATAAAGTCATCTAGCCATGTCCATGTATTCCAGCTGAGTTTATGATGCTACCACATCAAAATGTTTTACATTGTCTGAGAACAATTTCAACAAATGTATAGAAGACAATGAGGATGTTTCATCCCTGCAAATACAATGACTATTCAATGTGTCACCAAAAAGAGAAAAGAGTGGATTTTTTGGAAAAGATTGTAGCTCACACAGACACACAAACAGCACAGGCTAGTCTTTAAAAGTCAATTGTATACAGACTTCTTTTCCAGAGACATTAATGTCTTCAAACTAGGCTTTCATACAGAGAATTATTTATTACAGGGACATTTCAATGTAGGGGGCTAATCTGGGCTCTCCAGATAATTCCCCTGAATGAAGTGTTCTCTACCTCCAACTGAGTGCTAAGGAATGAGCAGGGAAATTGTCACGTGTGGGTTCATGTTTGCTTTAACTGTCTTTAAGGTTTTACATTTTGTGTTTTACAAAAGACTAAGACAGTTTTGTGTTAGAGAAATAAAGAAAATATTCATTGTTTTAAGTGGGATCAAATGGATGATCTGAATAACTACTGACATGAAAGCAGAATTTGAAACTGTTCCTTTTCAAGAGAAAGGATGTCTTCACAACACAAAAGGTATTAAACTTCACAGATTCTCTCAAGTAGGATTGTTAACTATAATTGGATAATTGATTTAGTCTTAAAAAATTCCAGACACCTAGGAGACACTGAGCAACACATCCATCTCCGTGTCTGTAAACTGAGGAATTTTAAATTTTAAGTCTGTGTTTTTAACCCTGTTTTGCAAAACTTTCTCAAATGATCCAACTGTTAATTTCTAGTTGTACTTTTGAAATACAGGCAAGGCTTTTCATGACTATACAGTGTTGAATATTTTCAGAGGATTTGGGGACTTTTATTCCCACTTTATCTCATGCAAGGTCTTAAGTCAATATTTAGTCATGAATCAAACTTTTGGGGGAAGCTAGCAGCACAAGGTGTTACTGAGGCTATTAGACAATGCTGGGATTTGTCATAACTGTGACAGAACAAATTTCAGAAATGCTTCTGCCTTGTTCCCTCAACAGAAACATGAAAAGAAGAAGAGAAACACTTTCTCACTGGATAAAAACTTACTGAATACAGGCATTTGATTTGATTACATTGAACTAGTCCAGTAAATGCAACATTGCATATCCGTACGCAACACGATCAATAGAGAGTAGAATGCATCAGACGTGCCTTTTCAGTATTGTGCTATATTGTGTTGGTCAAATACGTTTCATGAAAACTAGTGTTTTAAAGACTAGATGTAAAAATGTAGCATGAGCAGGTAAGAAAATGATTGTGTGTAGGTGTCCTGCTGCTTCTTTGCACGAAGTTTATGATGTTCACTCAGCTAAGAGAAAAATGGTTTTGAAGTTCAGAGACCAATCTTGTGCTTGGTTTATTTCTCCTAAAACAATTAACTAAGCAACCCCAGCTATGTGACCAAAGAGATTTGAGGGAGCCATGTAAGGGAGAAGAGTGATGTTTTCATCTTTACTGTTTATCAGAAGACCTTCAAAGGTGTATGTAGACCATAGCAGGCTAACTTTCTTCATCAGTCTCACCTGAAGTTGTTTGTTTGTTTGTTTGTTTGTTTCAACAATAATACAGATGTGACTTTTGTAAAATGAATCTCACATCTTTTTCTGGAATTCTAGTTGGGTCTTAATGATTAAAGTTCTACTCCCCCAGTTCTTTCTAGAAAAAAAAGTTATCTGTGTGAAATGCTAAGAGTTTCTTGTCTGAGAACTGGAGATAAAAAAGAAAACTTGTAAAAATTAAAAAAAAAAAGTTGTAGTACTTGAAGTCTTAGAATCCCTTTGATTCCATAACTTGCATGGATCAGTACTCTCAAATAGGTTATATATTTTTGTAACACACCAGTTCTGTCTTCTAGGAACCTGTGTTTTTCTTTTTTCTTGACTTCTGCTATTTTCATTTTTATTTCTGAGAAGACATGTAAACCAAATGGCTACAAAAGGCCCAAGTCATAAGTTTGCTTGTCTGTTTTACCTAATGGTTAATTCTACTTATTGCAATAGTCCTAAGGGATTGTCAAGACTGATAATTGTCTTAGATGTTTGAGAAGCAGCACAAACCTTTATGCTGTGTTGCGCTAAGGGGCATCACCAAGGCAGCGAAAAAAACGAATTTCTGGCATTATTATGCACTATTACACCTAACACAAATTTTTAGCAAACTGAAATGTGTAAACTTTGAACAGGGAATTTCAGACACTGTCAATTGTTGTCTCATTGACATTTGCAATTACATGAGACAGAAACTGGTAACAGAGTGATTCTCGATTTCTTCTAAGACAGTAGGAAGAGAAACATTCGGTACAGTATTTGTGCCTTACCCAAAGTCAAGAATGAGGTGTTCATAACTTGTAAAGTTTCTACACATCTGTCAATTCTCCTACCCCCATTCTTTTCTGATCTGCTAGGTAATCTGACTCAAACTTTACAGAGAGCTAGGAGTCTTCAGAATGATTTTCTGTCCATTGAAAATTGGTGATTGGTTAGAAGTTAATATCCCTATTTGAAGGGAAGTTGGGTGAAAATCAGCTATTGTATGTTAACCTTTGACCTTACTTTCTGTCTAATCAGTCAAGACAAACAGCACTCATCTTGATGAGCATGGAATCTACCTTGATCATTAACACTAAAAATACTGCAGGATGCAAAGGATTTTGACAATATTGTTGGCATTATTCTGTCAAGTATTTTGGCAGAGAGAGAGATTGAAACAACAAAATGAAACAAATAGTAAGGAAATAGGTTTTGCTTGTACTCTTGACTATGGAACAAATCACACTGCTAATATAGTAGTTTCTATGTAGTGATACCTTCTTCAGTGCAGAAACAAATTTTACAATAAGGAATATGAATCTAAGTGCTAATCAAAGCTAAACCAAAATTATCTTCGTTTTACATTTCTGGAACTAAGGAGACGAGGAAAAAAAAATCATAGAATAATTAGGGATTGTAAGACCTTGAAAGATGATCTAGTCCAATCCCCCTGCCACAGCAAGATCACCTAGACAAACTCACACAGGAACATATCCAGGCAGGTTTTAAACATCTCCAGAGGAGACCCCACAACCTCCCTGGGCAGCCTGTTCCAATACTCCATCAACCTCACCAGGAGGAAGTCCTTATATTTATATGGAACTTCCTGCATTCCAGCTTACACCCATTGCCCCTTGTCCTATCACCAGATGACATTGAGAAAAGCCTGGCTTTATCCTCCTGACACACAACCCTCATATATTTATAGACATTAATGAGGTCACCCCTCAGTGTCCTCTTCTCCAAGCTAAAGAGACCCAGCTCCCTCAGCCTCTCCTCATAAGGGAGGTATTCCTCTCCCTTCATCATCTTTGTTCTACTCTGGACAACCTCCAGTAGCAACATGTCCTTCTTGAACTGAGGGGCCCACAACTGCACACAATACTCCAGATGTGGTCTCATCAGGGCAGAGTAGAGGGAGAGAAGAACTTCTCTTGATCTGCTAAGCACCCCCGTTCTGATCCACCCCAGGATGCTGTTGGCCCTCTTGGCCACAAGAGCACATTGCTGGCTCATGGTCATCCTGTTGGCTACCAGGACCCCCAGGTCCCTTTCTCTTACACTGCTCTCCAACACATCAGTCCCCAGCTTATACTGGTACCTGGGGTTGTTCTTGCCCAGATGCAAGACTCTACACTTGCCCTTGTTATACTTCATTCAGTTTCTCCTGCCCAGCTCTCCAGCCTGTCCAGGTCCCACTGAATGGCAGCACAGTCTGCTGGGGTGTTAATGACACATTTGTGTCATCAGAAAACTTGCTAACTGTGCTGTCTAATCCCTCATCCAAGCCATTAGTTAATAGACTGAATAGGACTGGTCCCAGTACTGACCCTTGGGGGACTCCGCTCGATACAGGCCTCCAACTAGACTCTATCCCATTGACCAGCATCTCTGGCTTCTATCCTGCAGCCAGTTCATGATCCAATCATCCAGTCCACACTGCCTCAGTTTGGCTGCAAGGATGCTGTGTGAGACTGTGTTATGTGCCTTACTGATATCAAAATACACCACATCCACCACTCTGCCATCATCTATCCACCTGGTTTTGCCCTCATAAAAGGCTATCAGCTTGGTCAAGCATGACTTCCCCTTGGTGAAGACATACTGACTGTCCCTAATTACCCTCTTGTCCTTGATGTGCATAGAGACAGCGTTCAGGACAAATTGTTCCATCACCTTTCCTCAGATGGAGGTGAGGCTGACTGGTCTTTTTGTTGCCCTTGACCTCTCCTGCAAAGTTTAATTCCAAGGAGGCCTTGCCTTTCCTAGTTGTGTCCCTACATTATCTCACAGAACCTTATAATCATCCCAAGTGGCCATCCCCTCCTTCCATGACTTTCTTCTTCCTCTTGAGTTTGCCCAGTAGCTCCCTGTTTAACCATGCAGGTCTTCTGGCTCCCTTCACTGACTTTCTTCCTGTTGGAATGCTGTGATCTTGGGCTTCAGAGAAGTGGCCTTTGAGTGTTAACCAACTGTCTTGGACCCTTTTAACTGCCAGTACCCTGTCCCGTGGGATTTCCCCTAGCAATTGCTTGAAAAGGCCAAAGTTGGTCCTACTGATGTCCAGGACTGTAATTCTGCTAGGTAGTGTTGAAAACTATAGTGAAGGTACATAGGATCATAGAATCATAGAATCATTAGGGATGGGAAGGGACCCCAAAAGATCATCTACTCCAATCCCCCTGCCACAGCAGGATCACCTCACTGGAGATGTTAGACAATCAGAATCACTCTGGGTTGGAAGGGACCACCTGATCATCCAGTTCCAACCGCCCCCACCATGGGCGGGGACACCCCACCCTAGACCAGGCTGGCCAGAGCCCCATCCAGCCTGGCCTTAAACACCTCCAGGGATGGGGCCCCAACCACCTCCCTGGGCAACCCATTCCTGAGATACGTCATTTATGTAATCATTTTTAGGCAGAATTCTGGGTTTACTGTGCTTTTGACTAGTATGCCTATAATCTTAAGTTCGGCAAAGTGCCTACGGGCATAAATACACGTGTGTTTAAGGTCAGAAGTCATAAGCTTTTATGTGAATCAAATCTGCGGTAGGCCTGTGGGGTTGAAGGTACTATGATTGCCTACTTTTATCTTCAATTCTCTTCCCTTCAGAAAATGAAAAATAAGTGTTGTCCTTATCCATAGTGTCTTCAGGAACCCCAGTACTTAAAAAGATTTATAATTATGAAAAAGTTGTATCAAAAAGCATGCTGCAGACACAATAAACAAACTTGTTGCTTACACTAGTTTCAAAGAAATGTGTATTTAAGCCAAACAGCTTAATATTCGAATACACGTTTTCTTGATTATAAATTTTTATGTTAGTAATCTTGTAGAAAAATATGTCCTATTATGTAATGAAAATGGCTGTATGGCCGTTATAGAAATGAACACCTTTATCAACTGGCAGTACAGGTCATTACTAGTGTATTTATCATTACTGTTTCATGAGAGTAATGGTGCATAAGAAAATTATTGAGTGATATTCCTATTAAAATTATGTTTGATTGCTTTTAACACATACCATTCTATACCATTTATGTTACTAATTTCATCTACATAGTCAAGTCATTAATGACTTGGATGAGGGATTAGATTGCACTATCAGCAAGTTTGCTGATGACACAAAGCTGTGATGAGTGGTTGACACCTCAGCAGGCTGTGCTGGCATTCAGCAGGACCTGGATGCACTGGAGAGTTAGGCAGGGACACATTGAATGAACCATAACAAGAGCAAGTGAAGCAAGTGAAGAGTCTGGCATCTGAGTAAGAACCACCCCAGGTACCAGTATAGGTTGTGGACTGACCTGTTGGCGAGCAGTGTAGAATCATAGAATCATAGAACCATTAGGGATTGGAAGGGACCTCGAAAGATCATCTAGTCCAATCCCCCTGCCATGGGCAGGGACATCCTACCCTAGATAACGCCAGAGCCTCATCCAGCCTGGCCTTAAACACCTCCAGGGACGTGGCCTCAACCACCTCCTTGGGCATCGCATTCCAGGCTCTCACCACTCTCATAGAGAAGAACTTCTTCCTCACATCCACTCTAAATCTAACCATCTCCAGCTTTGCTCCATTCCCCCTAGTCCTGTCACTACCCGCCATCTTAAAGAGTCCCTCCCCAGCTCTTCTGTAAGCCCCCTTCAGATACTGGAAGGCCACAAGAAGGTCACCTCACAGCCTCCTCTTCTTCTGACTCAACAGCCTCAACTATCTCAGTCTGTCCTCAGAGGTGCTCCAGCCCACTGATTATCCTCGTGGCCCTTCCTCTGCACACGCTCCAGCATGTCCCTATCCCTCTTGTAATAAGGGCTCCAGAACTGGACGCAGTGCTCCAGGTGGGGTCTCACCAGAGCCGAGTAGAGGGGGA
>JAOXOE010027462.1:0-18343 GCA_028565055.1 Phoeniculus purpureus | reverse complement strand
GGACCTCGAAAGATCATCTAGTCCAATCCCCCTGCCAGAGCAGGACCACCCAGACCAAGTCACACAGGAACACATCCGTATTGTTTCTAGAAGTTCTAAGCACCTACAACACAGGCTTTATAGAATCATAGAATCAGTCAGGGCTGGGAGGGACCATAGGATCATCCAGTTCCAACCCCCCTGCCATGGGCAGGGACACCCTGTTCTCCGTTGCTTACAAGGTCAATTACTACTTTCTTCTGTGGAAGAGGTGACAATTAGCCTGGCACAACATCAGAAATCTTAGTTACTATTCTGGAACCCCGTGCTTTTTTTTTTTTTTTTTTGCATTTTAAAATCATAATTGTTTCTTTTATTTCCCTTCCTTCTAGTGCTTCACTGCAGGGATTATCTGTTTTCCTAAGAAACCGTTAGATAATCCCAAGGAAGATTGCTGTCACAGCATATGAATGGCTTTGGTAACATTCTCTCCAAAGTAACATCAAAGGGACACTGTGTGATTATTCAAGGTATTGTACGAGTTACCCATCTGCTGTTGTTGGTACTTTGAAAATACCTTCCAAACCGAAGTATTCTATAATTCTATAGTTTTCTTTTAAAGCAAATTGAGAGCTAGAAAGAATCTTTGGTCACTAGAGGAATCATTGGTCAAACCAAGAATTTATTCTTTCGGGATTATTAGAAAAGAATTCTTCCCTGTTTTAAAATAAATGCATTAGAAGTGTCCAATATTTTCTAGGGTTTTTCAGAACAAACTGCCCTGTTTGAAACTTCTTTTCCAGCATTCTGATTTTCCTGTGAATTATTTGAACACTGGAAAATAAATCAACCTAAAGGTGGTGCAGGTCCTCAAGAACTGCTTCAACAGAACAAAATTTAAAGATAGTTACTCTTAATTTACGATCTGTAGTTTGGTTTTCAGGTTTGCACACAGGAAAACCTTAAGCCTTTATGAAAGATACTGAGGTTTCATTCAATCACTGACTCAAACGTAGTGTAAATTAGTTCAAACCATATCATTTGCTGCTACACCTTACAGGCAGTTCTCCCCACAGAACAAATAATAGTCTTTTTATTTAGAGCACTATCAGTGTGAGAGGCTTGTTACAAATATCTAATAAATCTCCCTTGCTCTCTGTTTCAACAATAAATGGAACCTCCTCTAAGGTGAATATGGTGTTTTAGTCAGGCAATTAACATGAAGTCAGCTGATTTCCCTCTTTCTTTGGAGCATTGCCCAGAATCTTGCAATGGCACAGTGTCAGAGACTTGCCCTAACCCACCACACCCTGTAAACTGCAGGAAGATATTTTTAATGGATTGACAGTTGTTGATCTACTTTCATTATCTCAGTGGTGTTTACAGTCAGGTGTTCCCTTCTAATTATTGACAAAAATATTGTTAATGCAGGAATAGCTCTTTCTTCACTCGCATTAGGGTTACACTTAAAACAAAACAAACACTGCTTAGAGAGTCATTTGGAGTTCAATAAAATGTTTAAATTTTTGGTAGACCAAACTAGGGTATTAAATAGATATATCTGCCTTCTAATTAATTTGAAAGAGACAACTTCCTGCTCTGGCCCAGAACCAATATCTGTTAGAATCTTTTGGCTGTACCTACCTAAATTCAGTAATTGGCAGCCCACTTTTAACAAGGACAAAGCTGCAGCATTTACTTGTCAGATCAAAATAGTGTCTTTTATCTGATTTGTAGCAATTCTTACTTATTCTAAATTGGTGTCTGGGAGGTGGTAAAGGCAGCAACTTTGCTCAGAAAATAAGTAGAGTATAGACAAAACACAAAAAAGAAGTAAGGAAGGGTTCCTAATCTGGTGATGCAATGAAGTGAGAAACCTGTACCTAAGCAATTAGTTATTCTGACCTGCACATTTTCACAAAGCAGACAATGGTCCCTATTTGCACAGCATTATTATTTAATAGTATATTTCCTTAATGTATTAGTACCTCTTTTTTTGTAGCACACTGAATATCTTCAGCTCCCTAAAACTATTTGTACTTGGACCTAGAGAACTTTAAGGGATTTCTGAGAAATTAAAATTCACAGAACCTCTTCCATTTCCATATGGCCAGAATCACTCAAAGAGGTAGAGGTTAGTTTATATAGCTGGATGCTGCATATGATCCATGGGAACATTAAGGACATTGAATCAGAGTCTGATACAGTGGCTGCTTGTTCTTTACCAGGTGCTCCTGGAAATGACTTGCCCTGTATGCAGAGCGCAGCTCTGAATCTCTCCTGGAGATAGGGGCCCAAACTCTTTTGACAATACTGAAAGCAAAGTTCATGTCTGTGACATATGAATCCCTTATCTGACGGAGGCTGCCTGAAAGGTGGTGAGTCTCAACGTCCCAGCTTAAAAGAGGAGGTAGCTCTGGGCTGTACTGGAGACCTTCACAAACATTTCCATTAAAGCTCTTCCACCTGACTCCCCAGTTGGAGAGTGAAGTATTTCTTTCTCTTGTGAATGAGCCTGAATTCATGATCCACACATCTTTATTTACATATTTTTAAAGATCTATAAATAAACCTTGGAAGAGGGGCAAGGACTCAAACCTGTTTGTTTCTCACCACTTGCTGGCTTTTGTCCTTCATGCAGGATTGCGCAATGTCAGCAAAAAGGTTTGAGAGTTCCCCTTCCCCATCATAGAGGAGCCCAGAGACAATGCTGCAGAACTGCAGAAACATGGACCAGAGGCTCCTGGGAGAGAAGATGATGTGGCACCACACACAGAGTCTGCAGTTACAAGAACAGCAGCACAGCTACTGGAATAGTAGCTACTGCTTTATTCAAGTGACTCAAGGTAGAGCTACTGTGTCTGCTGCAGATTTTGGTGTGTTGTGTGTCTGACGTGTGATTTAGTAGACAAGAATGAAAAATGCTGTAGGGAATCCCCTAAATTATATGGTTTCTTCAACTGTCAGTGTAGTATTTTGATCGGTTTTCTTGTCTCCATCATTCTGAAACTTGACATAGGTTGTGGTTTTGCACACATCCTTTTTGATGTTGGTTTGTGTTTGCAGTTGCACCCTGCTTCCCATTCTTACTCTATTTTAATTCAGTTTAAGGGGAATTACAGGATCTTTTGTCACATGCTCCAGTGCACTGGTGTACAGGACTAGTTCTATGAAGTCCAGTGGTGATTACTGAAAGGATATAAGCCTGTTTTTATTTCAGCTATGAATTACAAGTCCTTCTTAACGAGATGACTGCTGTAATTCAATATCTCAAAACTACTGCTATCTGTGTGTTTGAGATGCTCAGACTTGTTGAAAACCAAGGGAAGGAGTCTCAGTGTCTTTTTTCCTTCCATCTGTAGGCCTGGCAGCAGCTGCAGGCCTACAGATTGACAAGCATTGCTTCAGGTCCCGATGCTCATGGTGTGTTTGCAGAGAATGCAGCTGACTAGCAGAGAACACTAGCTGACTGCTAGTAAACACACTTTGCAATCCATCCTTGGCTTCCTGAAGAACTGCCTTGCACTAGTAAGACCAGTGTAATAAGAGGCCAGCACACTCATAAATCAGCCATGCTTTATTCATTTGCAGCTGTTTGAGGCTCATCATGGTATCTGGGAAGCAATATAGTAGTTGACACTAGAAGTGTGGAAGAATGCTGAAGGACTTTTACACATTAATGCACAGCTAGTTGCTGAGACAAAGAAGCTTGAAAAAGACTTGGTCGGTTTTAAAAAACAAGCTTTAGGGGAAAAATACCAACTCTGCTATCTAAAAGATGGATATTTTATGGTCAAAACATCTTTGTAATATAATACCTTTACTTTCTTAAAGAAGTAATTTTCACCATAGACTTGGAAGATAATAGAACCATAGAATGAATTGGGTTGGAAGGTCATGTGGTCCAACCTTCCCACACTGAGTGGGGACATCTGCAACTACAGCAAGTAGTCCAGAGCCTCATCCAGCCTGTCCTTGAATGTCTCCAGGGATGGGGTTTCTACCACCTCCCTGAGCAACCTGTTCCAGGGATCTACCACTATCAATGTACAAAATTTCTTCCTAATATCCAACCTAAATCTACTCTCCTTTAGTTTGAAACTATCACCCTTTATCATGTCACATCAGGCCTTGCTAAAAAGTCTGTCCCTATCTTTCTTGTAGACTCTCTTTAAATAGAGAGGGGCTGAAATAAGTTCTCATTGGAGCTGCCTTTTTTCCAGGATAAACAACCCCAACTCATACAGTCTGTCACCAAGAAGTGCTCCAGCCTTCTGATCATTTTACTGGCCTTCCTCTGGACTCACTTCAAACTGTTAGTGGTGTTCTTTTATTGAAGACCTCAGAGCTGGAGACAGTACTCCAGGTGGGGTCTCACCAAAGTGGAATAGAGGGGCAGAATTGCTTCTCTCGGTCTGCCGGACACATTTCTTTTGATGCAGACCACGATGCATCTGGCTTTCCGGGCTGCAAGGCTCTGTTGCTGGCTTATATCTAGACTCACATCAAACAGTACTCCCAAGTTCTTCTCCACAAGGCTGTTCTCAATTACATCATCTCCCACCTTGTATTGATACCAAGGATTGCCATGGCCTGGTTGTGGGATTTTACACTTAGCTTTGTTGAACCTCATGAGGTTCATACTGGCCCACTTCTCCAACTTGTCCAGATCTTTCTTAGTGACATCCCATTCCCTCTGGCAAATTGACCACACCACTCAGCTTGGTGTTGTCTGCAAACTTGCTGAGGGTGGACTCAATCCCACTGTCTATGTCACTGATGAAGATATTGACAAACACTAGTCCCAGTATGGACCCCTGAGGGACACCACTGACATCTGGACATTGTTCCGTTGACCACAGGGCTGGAGGTGACCATCCAACCAATTTCTTATCCACCAAACAGTCCACCCTTCAAATCCATTTCTCTCCAACTTAGAGGGAAGGATGTTGTGGCGATCTGTGTCAAATGCATTGCAGCAGTCCAAATACATGCGATCTGTAGCTCTTCGCTTATCCACCAACGTAGGTACTCCATCATGGACAGCCACTGGGTTGCTCAGGCAGGTAAAGCCATGTGGGCTGTCTCAAATCACCTCCCTGTGCCTTAGCATAGCTTCTAGGAGGATGTGGTCCACAGTCTTTCCAGGCACAGAAGTGAGGCTGACAGCTTGGTAGTTGCTGCAGACCTTGGCATAACTGCTCAGTAAACTCCATGCAAGTGTGTTTGCACAGTAAAAGATACAATATGGTAACCAAAGTCGCCATTCAGAGATCTCTGAGTAAGTTCCTGCAGTCCAGCTGTGCACAATGTAACCAAGTTAGGGGATCAATAATCATATCCTCATCAAGGGCAGCACTGTCTAGTGCTCATGGACACTGCTGCAAAGTCTCTACTGATTTCAGTAGATGCTGTGCCACACTTCCTCGAAAAACCCTTTCATGTTGTCTCAGCTGCTAGCTCTGTCTTTGAGCCCTATCTTCAGTCAACCAGTGTCTTTGGCCTTGCTGGCTGTAAAGTAGACTCAGTACCAGATTTTTTGTTTGAGATTCCTTCTGTCCAGACTGAACATCTTTGCTGTTCTGCTGGTTGAGCAATTTTTCATAGATTGGAAATTCTATTTAACACATTACCCTACTTGCTGATTGTAAAAGCCAGTAGGATAAATAGACATCAGTATTTCACTGCTTTGCTTTACTCATGAATGTATGTTTGCAAATGAGTAACTTCTCTTCCTGTTCTAACGGTTCTCTTAACTGACACACCACTTATAGACAAGACTATCTCTTTTTAAGGGTCATCATGGCTTCTTCTTGAAGCCTGAAGGAGAAGATATGCTAAAGCTTAAGAAAGTGCTAAACAGCAGCAACATAAAAAACAACAAGTAGCGAAAGTACACAGCCTGACTTAGTTCTCATTTTCAGACACGTTGTTTGTGCTATGATATAATGTAAAGAGGAAAGTTAGTTAGAAAGGAGAACTGATGTTTTTGATTTCTCTGCTTTGAGGGGAAGTCTCATTTCTAAGTAAATATGGTGCTGCCCAAAGATTGCAACTCATTTTGAAATCCAAATAATCTTAGTAAAATTTCAGCAATTAATTTCAGTGTTTTTCCTAAGGACAGCAAAAGCAGCTGGAAGTGTACTAATGCAGGCCAAGTTACATCCTTCAGCCCCTATAGCCCAGGACACCTACAGCTCAGCAAAAGCCAAGGGCAGCTGTGCAAAAACCATACTTCCTCCCATATTATGATATTTATGGAAAACTCCTCAGGAATCCATAAAATATCTGGGAGAAGTAAAATAGGAATCAACTTGAAATCATTATATCTTAATGCTTATGCAAAGGCAATCCCACTTGTAGTTTGTCTCACATTTGGACGTAAGAGAAGAAAAATCATTGGGTTTGGGTTGAAAAGCCTTTATCTTTTATGCATACTGAATGTTGCTGATGCATTTGCAGGTGGCCCCATTTGCTTCCTGGCCAAATAACTGAGACAATACTTGTTTAATCTGTTGAATCCATTCACAAGCACATTGACTACAAGCAAAGCAGTAAACTCATTTAGTAAACTCATGTAGATTTGCCACAAGAGCAAGGAGTTCCCAACTTTTTGCAAGGCAAACCACTAGTGGCCTTTGTCATAGAATTACAGAATGACCAGGGTTGGAAGGGACCTTAACCATCATCTAGTTCCAACCCCCACTCACTTTCACTAGGTTATTCAAGGACAACAACTTGCAGACAACAACAATATCAAATAATCCAAATTAATGGCTTGATTTAAGAACAATTGCATTTAAAATTAAGTCAGGTAAACAAACTGTGAAATCAGGTAAAAGGGGTCAGCATCAGCACCAAGGACATTGCAGGGAGATGGCACACTTTCAAAGAAAAAGCCCAATTGTTGCCAAGAGTCCTGTCCAACGAAACAACTTGGAGAGACTTAAGAAAGAGACAGGTTGAAATACAGTCAACAGGCAATTATAAAGAGTACAGTCAGTTTATCTGACAGGAGAAACTCAGGCCCACTGAGTGGGCAATGCAAAATAACCAGATGTGCACACATCAGTGCCTTTGAAGAATACCAATTAAAGCAGTTCCTTCCTTCTCAGGTCATGTCTGCTAATCAGTGCCTCTGATTTACTTCAGCTTCACAGATGTTGGAGCAAAAAGAAAGCCCTGTACCAATTACCAGAATCCTCGTGAGATAAGCACAGCAGCAGAAGCAGAGGTATTCACTGAAAAATCAAAATGTGAGTACATCACTACCTCAGGCCTGAAAGTAAAAAATATTTAAGAGCTTATGATTTGGGGAATATTTTGAATAATAAATATTGTGAACTAGCATCACAAATTTTGCAAACCTTTCCATGAATTGTAATGGCAAGTGTTCCAGCTTCTTTTTTGGCCAGAAGTGCTCTGACACAACCCTGCCCAGCACTCCTGCCAAGAAAGAACTGCTCCCAGTGCTGTCAGGAGAGCAGGGATTTGGCACAGTGAGCATTCAGGAGGGGAGAAGGGCAGAACTGTGGCAGAAAAGGCCACAGTTAGTAGTTAGTAGGAAACTAACCAAACCTCCATCACAGGACACCAGGATAGCCTAACCCTCCTTAGAGATCCGAATCCGGAGACAAAGCCAAAAGTGTAGGAGATTTACTTGCCTGAACAATGACTAATGCGGTGAGCTGGTTCAGGCTTCAGCTAGGAGGCCTGCAACCCTCCTGTGACTGCCTGCAAAGCTACAGTCTCAGCAGTCACACAGCCTCCTCCAAATTGCTTACACTGCTGTGTTTTGTGTGAGTATCAACTCACATGCCACGCGTACATGCCACATAAGCCACAATGCTTGACCAGTATTGGGTCAAATCCATTCTAAGGAATGTGCAAGCAAGTTTGGAATAAAAGATAATGCAGTGATGTGTGTCCCAAGAGCACTCTGCTAAAGACATGCTTCTTGCTTTCCGCTGCCAAAGGAGACAATTCCTTCTGTAACTCAGCATCAGAGAAAAGCAGTGACTGCTTTCAGTTGCATGAGCCTGCCTAATTGTTTTTTAAGGAAAAAAGTATAAATTAATATTCTAGCATATACTCCAGTTATAATTCATCCTCAAGCTGTAGCACTGCCAGGGATTGCTATGACCAAAGTGTAGGATCTGTCACCCAGTCAGTTGTTTCATACAGCTGACCTCAGCCCATTGATCCGGCCTGTCCAGGTCCCTCTGCATAGCTTTCCCACCCTCAGGCAGGTCAACATTCCCATCCAATTTGATATTACCTGTAAACTTGGTAAGAGTGCACTCAATCCCCTCATCCAGATCACTGATGACAATATTAAACAGGACTGGCCAAATCCAGAGCCCTGGAGACACCATTTCAATGACAGCAGAATTTATTCACAACTTAATCTCTAATCAGTCTCCAATTTTTAAGGTCTCTCCTCTGCACATCTTGCAGAGGATGTGTTTCGTGCTGATGCTTCTGTTCTGCTTCAGTAATGACACTGAAGTTGATACTCCATCTTGGCCAAGAGACAAAGATACACCTATAGCAACTCTTCAACGGGATAAATATTTTGACAACGATTTTTCTTAAATGACCATGTGCTGGTTGGGAAATTTGTGAGTGCTTGGAAGAATTGTGCTGATATGTCTTTCATCAAGAAGTGATTTGTTGGAAATGTTGCTTTAAATAGTAAATCAAATGAGGGGATACCTCTGTGTGGCAAGCTGGAGTCTCATACCTTTTAGTTTTACTTCATCTTTTTGGTACTGAGGGGATTGTTTTGGGTTTTTTTCAAACAGGTCAGGTTTTGCTCAAGCCTCCTTCACTCTTCTTCAGATGCAGGTATGAATCTCAAGGAGATCCTGCATAGAGTAAGGAAGATTCTATGAACTGCTACAGCTTCTGATGACCACACATTGCTTAACCTCATATTGAAAGAAGGTGTGATATCCAAGGAGTACTGTCAAGCCTTGCTCCACCAAAAAAAGACAGAGAGGACGTTGCAAGGAAGATATCTCTGACATTTGTGAGAAAATTAGTCCTGTACTTTAACACTTTTGTTCCCCTCCATTGTTTAAACTTCTCTGGCAGTATGCTTCAGAACAGGACAGAAAATGAGCCAACAGAAAGCAAGTACATTTCTCCTAAATCTGCTTTTTTTTGATTGGTTAAAGATTTACTTTTGTTTATTGCATTTTGAGATTGCATTGTGGCGTGGTGCAAAGTACATCAGTGGAGAGCGCATGGGGAATGGAAGGCAGTGGACTGTAACACAAGTGCCACTAAAAAGAAATACACCCATCTAGGGTAGCTACTGGATACTCATTTTCATAGCTGGGTCATAATAAAACTTGTTATTTGCCATCTTTTGCAGAACCAGAAATGCAAAGCACATTAAAAAGACCATAAAGTAGTTTTCCTCAACTGTCATAACAACCCAACACATGGTGTTTGTTCATGGCACATACCGAGAGCTCTCCATAAAGCTGAGATTGTACAGAAAGGAGTCAGTGCAGAGAAAGATGAACCCTTCCAATACATCCTGTGCTGGCTATTTGTGGGGAAATGTCTTTTCCAATCATATATGGGAGGAATGCTCTCCAGTTGCTCCAGAGATCTATAAGCAACAAAACTGCAGAGACTGCTGCAGACTTAAGGAAGAGAAGTACCTAATGGGTTATGGGGCTGGATTCAAGAGTTGTAGTGGGCAACAGGAGAGAGCAAGAAGTAGACACTTTATAATATGTTGGAAATCAGGGAGAGCTCTGGGACAATCCTAACATTGTCTATCCTATGCGACACGATGGAATCCAGCTTAAATGAGAGCATTCAAAACTGTGAAAGGAAAGTAAAAGAGTAGTTAGAGTATTGGAGTAGTCTTGTAAAAGTGATAGAAGGGCTTTGGGCTGCAACATAGTGAGTGGTATACAGTATTCGGCGTCACTTCTCAAGGTACGGCTAATGGCACATAGGAAATGCTGAGATAATTGAAATAGAGATAGTTCATGAGAGGGCAGGATACCGACCTGGAAGACTTTAGCTCTGCTGTTACACACATTCAAGTTAATGCTAAGAATTAATATTTTAAATGTAGAACATCATAGCAAGTGACTTAGTGTCACTTACAGTGAAAGTGTATGTATTCTGCTTTGCACTTTCCTCTAAATCCATTAAGTGCTTAGAAAGGTATCTGCCCCTTCTCATTTTTGTAGTGGTCAGACCTACAATCTCCATGCAAAGACCTTGATCTTGTCATGCCTAGCTCTGCATGTGTCATAAAGTCTGCATTAATGTGAGTCATGACTGAGGCAAGCCAAAAAAGAATTAGGCTTCACCTAGTTGACCATTGTCAACATTCTCTAGAGTTTGTAGTTTGCTTTATAAAGTCATTTCAAAGGTGTCGATTCACAAGGAAATTATTCAAACTGTATTAGAGAGGCAATTCAGCTTCCTTTGAAGCAAAATCTTTTCTCTTTCTTTTTGAAATCTATTCATTTTTCGGCCTTGTATTCATTCTTTGTTCCACTCTGAAGAAGTCTGTCAAGGAAAACTCTGGTCAGGAAGATTGATTCTCTTATCATTAGATCCCAACTCTTTTTCCCAAAGAATAAGGAGTTCTGGTCAGATAACAAGGAATTCATGAACTCAAGCAATGAGCATAAAGGACCCAGGTTTCTCTCTCCTTTGTCACACATGAGCAAACCACTCTCCAACACAGCAACATGCTTAGACTTGTGGCCGATGGTGAATTAAAACAAGAGAACCTGCCTGAATATGTTCCTGTGTGACTTGGTCTGGGTGATCCTGCTCTGGCAGGGGGGTTGGACTAGATGATCTTTCAAGGTCCCTTCCAACCCCTAATGACTCTATGATTCTATGATACCAGCAGGTTTCTCGCTGCTTACTATTGCTTAGTATTTCTTCTACCACAATTTTTAAAATGTCTGGATTAAAGTTCCAGCTTTCTTCCTCTTGCAAAGTGCTCTATTGACATCGTTTTTGCAGTGCTTCCAATACTAATCAATTGGTTCTGTTTCCTCCTTTTGCAGAAGGACAGTATTATCAGCAGACAGCAGAGCAGAGAATCTGATGATCACTTGAGATGCTTAGGCAGTTCTCGTATGTCTCACCACCTGTTGTTTTCCAGTCTGTTTTTCCCCTCTGTCTCTAAGACCATCTTTATAGACTAGTGCACTAGATGAGACAGTACTGTGTTTTGCTCCAACAATTCTTTTCTGCTGTTCATAAGAGCTCTGGGTTTTGTACATACAGTGGACAACCAGTCTTTGCTGCAGTTGCAAACTGGAATTGGAATAAACAGCTTAGCTCTTTCATTATCCAGACTTTCACCCTTGAAGCTTCATGAGATTATATCCTCAGAGACTGTCAGATAAATCTACCTGCAGGGCTGGTAAAGAATCTAACAAACTGGGGGTTTGTGCTGCATACTAGGATAGGGCTAACAGGTAACCCTCTTAAATTTTGTAGGGATTTCTCATTGATGTTTTCTCCTACCAAAACAGAGCACTAAAATACAGGATTTGCAGTCTTTATTTTCTGCTCTCAATGCTGTTACATTGAGGTGATGCTTTTCTTCTAATGTGTGTAGAGGAATTCTGACAACTCAGTTGACTGGCTGGTTAGAGGCACCAAAGAGGATAGTGCTATGGATCCTGAGGTGGGCTCTGTACTTCTGTAAATACTGGGAACAGATCAGATGCTCCCAGGAATTATCTCCTCTCAGTGAGTGTGTTCCCATGGAACCTGGTGAAAGTGTATTTCCTCTGGAAACGTTTTACACAGATCAGCAGCTGCTTTGCTTATAGGACCTGACACCACCACCTGCAGAAGCAGATTTTTACTAACCAGTGGATTACAAAGCTGCCCTACTGAGGCAGCAAGGCATCGACTTTAGTCAAATTCCCCTTCCTCCCCCTTCAGTTCCCTCTATAACATTTGTTATGAGCTATAGCCAAGACAATACTACTACAAAAGTATTTGCTCACTTGAGAATATATTGTCTTTCATAATTTATTTCTAGTTTGTGTAGGTCTATGCATGGTAAAGCATAGAAAACCAGGCAACTGAGTTTGCAGGGCTGCACAGAAGGAGCTATTGGCATCCTATCATGGCAGGAATGCTCATAGATGGAGTTGGTTTTCAGTAGCTTGCTTGTCTTAGACCAAGTAGGTGCTGATGTGATAAGTAATGATGAATAAGCATTGTCAGATGCCGCTACAAGCAAACTTTGAATATTGTGTGTAAGTCCCAGAAACTCTGGTTTTGTAGACCATCTTACTTACCATTTTGGGCCAATGGCAAGAGACACTAGCAGGGGATGCAAAGCCAGTTCTGTATTGGTGCTCTCTGTAAACATGTGAGAGAAATACTTTCACTTCTGCCACCCCAAAAGGAGCTGCAGGGTAGGAGTGTCCATGTGCTGCTTGTTGTGTTCTTAGTGATAAACTGTTCAACCGTATGACTTTCGGACAGATTTGAAGTGGAATTAAAAAAGGAGAGGAAGAATTCTGCGGAGCACTGGAAATTATTGTCATTGGCTCTCATGAGGTCCTGGTTTCCAGCTGGATAAATCTATCTGATATTGAGAAGCGCAAGCTCTTCTTCATGGCAGTGAGGGACTGGTAAAGGTAAGAATGTTTATTGTATAGGGCTTGCTAGAAGGGAGGTTTCCTCTCTGGAATTCCCCACAAGCTTCTAACTTTTCTGCAGTGACTAGCTCATTTCCTCCTTTCTGTATCACTTTCCATAATCCCTGCGCAGTGACAGCAGCTCACCTCAGTTTGTGGTACTGAATCCAGAGTAGAAGAACAGGAACCGTCCCGTTTTCTAAGGTAAATCTTTCCTCAGCTCTTTAATGCAGTGCTTTGGCATGGTAAATTCATCTTATATTCACTTTTGTAAATCTTGCTAACTGCAGTGTATTGGTGTCTGGACTCCTACTGCTTGAAATATTAGGAGGATGAAATCTGAATGCAGGTGAAATTTTGGAGAACCTTTAGCGATTCGATTTTGTGGCTCCCTTCAGAGCTTCAGAGGTTGCTGTAGTTTGTTTCTACAAACTACAAAACTCAAGCCCTTACTTGAGTATTGTTTGAATGTTGCTATATAGAAAGTGAAACAGGATGACTGGGAAAAGCTGGCTTTTCGTATCCACAGACATGGAAAGAAAACTTGGAACTTCACTCTCCCATTTAGGAGGGCTGCAGTTCTGTCTTGAAGGAAGTCTCCATGCAAATGTACTTTTTTCTGCCAAAAAGGCTGATAGGCAAGGCGTCTGCTGAGCTGCTTTGTTTGATCTTACCGCTGGGATGCGAAAGCTGGGCACAGCTTATCACGGTAACACAGGTTTCAAAAAGGCAACTTCTGCTCTGAAGTCACAACTCTGACACCTGCAGGACAGTTCATTATTAGTCTGCCTGAACTAAGATGTCAGTGCAAGGCTGGTAACCTTTCTAGCTCTACCATTCCCTGAAGTTCATTGAGAGGCAAAAGCTCATTTTAGCTGATATATATACTTTTTCTGACTTCTTTAAAGCCATCCTTAAGAGAAACAGAGGAGAATGTGGCTATAAGAGCAGCCTTTTTTTCCCCCACAGCATCTCTGTTCTTCCTCCTTTTTCAGACTATAAAGCCCATAAGAAGTAGCAGACCACTCTGTCATCAAGAGTTAGATGGCTGGTAAATGTAGCATCTTTTGTTAAATAGGCAATAGAACAGGAAAAACACAGCCATTCATAGTTCTGAAACAGAAACTAAATCCTTCACAGCTAAATATAAATTGAGCACCATTTCTTGCAATTTAGGAACAATCAGGCCATCTCTGAAAGGAAAATTGGTGTGGCACCTGCAGACCAGAGGAATTGCTAGTTATGGATTTGGGGAGAGGAAAAGGAAACAGATGACTGGGGCTTGGAGGAGACTTCATCCCTCCTTGCTGCTGGGTTGCCCAACTCCCTAAGAGCACTGCCCAAAACAATGCTGTGGCAAAAGCCAGGAGACAGATTCATGTTTTCTGGTGTGTGGATTGTGCACAATAATAACAGAATCACAGCATCTCAGAATGACTGAGGCTGGAAAAGACCTCTGAGCTCGTCCAGCCCAGCCCAGGACCTAATGTCAAACCATCAGCCACACCAGGGCACTAAGGGCCACCGCCAGCCTGTCCTTAAACACCTCCAGGGATGAGGACTCCACTACTGCCCTGGACAGTCCATTCTAGGGTCTGGTAACCCTCCCCTGGCACCTTCAGGCCCTGCCATGTCATCCTGGCACTGGTTGCTGGGAAATGAGCCCAAGCTCCACCTGACCCCTTCAGGGAGTTGCAGAGAGGGAGAAGTTCCCTCCGAGTCTCCTCTTCTCCAGGCTAAACACCCCCAGGTTCCTCAGCCTCTTCTCATCAGACTTTCCCTCCGATTCCCTTCTCAGCCTCGTTGCTCTTCTGGTCTTGCTTCAGCCACTCAATCTCTTTCTTGAAGTGAGGGGTCCAGAACTGCCCCCAGTACTCGAGGGGAACCCTCTCCATTGCCCCGTACAGTGACAGAATGATGTCCCTAGTCCTGCTGGCCCCACTATTGCTGATCCAAGCCAGGATGCCATTGGCCTTCCAGGCCCCTGGGCACACTGGCATTCCAGGAACCTGGATATCACCTTTAGGGGTAGCAGAAGAAGAGAGAAGATTTCTGAGGTGATTTTGTGTTTGGTTTTTGCTTTTTAAAAAAAGTCTTTAAAATTGCGAGTGATGGCTCAAAGTGCCGGTGTTTCACTGGACTCCTACTTAGTGTGATACAAACTGGTTTTTGTCAACTTGCTTCACCCAAATTCATGGGTAGCACTTAATGGGTCCATGATGCTGCAAGAAACTATTTCTTCATCAATCTTTGTGTGTAATTTTTTCTTCTGTCTTCACAGAAGTACCAGCCTTTTAATTTTTTTCTGCAGTTTAAGTCTTGGAGCTGTATTGTTGTGTCGCTTCCTGGTTAGGAAATGTGTCACTTGAATGGTGCTACTACTCTCTTGGTAGAAAAATAAATGTGCAGTGGGGATTTCCTCTGTTCCTGAAATGACTATGTATTTTAATTTTCTTGTCTCATGTGAGTATAGAGGTTATTATTTTACAATCTTTCAGTTCAGATTTCAACAGCATTTTGGGTAAGAAACCTCTTAACAAATCTCCTCAGAAGCATCCACTTTATTTTTGGAGTAAATATTATGTTATTGTCATATAATCCTTGTCCATTCCCCTAGATACCATCTGATTGTAGCTGGTAGCAGAAGCCATTGCCTGGAGTTTTTAACATGTTGATCCTTCAAAATAGCAGCTTTCCGGCTGGCAGAAAAATAAATTTAAAAGTATGTCCCCTCTTACCTGCCCAGCACACGCACTTTGTGAGCTGCTGCCAAGGAGAGCACTGGCTTTTATGATTTTTTTTTATGATTTTTTTTTAGCACTGGATTCTATGATTCTATGATTTTCTGGGCACTTCACGTGGGGTCTGTCTTCCCCTTGCTGACATCTGGCTCTAGTGTTCACAGCCCTAACCTAGAAATTACTATGAAATATGTTAGCGCTCCAGTATGGAGTTGTGCCAGGTGCCTATTTTGGTCGGACTGATTTGGACCCCCAAGGGAATGTGGGATCAGTAAACCAAGTTAAAATCATGTGTGGAACAGAGAAAGTGGTGAGGAGTTCAGCAGCTGTTTATCATTGATCTCAGATGGGGAACTGTTGGGATGTTCTAAGAAAGAAAGGGAAGCTCTCGGAAAGGAATCACACTTGTAAACAAGCCTGGTTTCATTTTCTGTCCTTCAGTTACAACTGCAGCAAAGTGCTCGCTGTCCCAGAGCCTTTGGCTCTCTCAGTGTAGAAACATTTCATCTTTCAAACGCTCTGTTGGTTTTTTTTCCTGCAAAGAGTGATTTCCCTGGTGGCACCATAGTTTTAACGCAGTAAAGCACAGCTGCTGTTAGGAATTTGTTGGTTCAGCTATGGAAAGCAATTGCAGTGTCGTGAATCCAGCACGGTCAATAGAAAGACAGCTCTGCGTAGGTTTTTGTCAAAACCAAAGTAATGAATAAAAAAGATAGAAAGCTGAAGGCCATTCAGACGACAAGTCAGTGAAGTTTTTTGTTCTTGAAAGAGAGGCAATCTTCATTCTTCCCCAGGAAAAAGGCAGTTCCCTCATTCCTGGGTTGCATCACCTTTTTCATTCTGATTTTCAGCACTGTAGCCAGACTTGGCATAAGCAAGATTTCCTCTTAGTTTCTTCCTAACTTCCTGACCCTTGTAGCTGAAATCTGCATTACTCATGTGTTTAACACAGGGAACTGTTACTGAAACAAAGGTTTACTGTAACAAGGCTCTTATGCCTACAACTGACTGGAGCATAGTATTTCCATGAAGCTTAAGTACATCTACCCAGTCTCCTTCCATAGGACGTGCCCTTTGCTGCAATCAAGCACTTTACTAATGACTGAACTTGGACTGATGTATTTGTCTGTCTTCCATTCCCTTTACAGCCTCTGCCCAATTACTTTTCTGTTCCTAACCCCAAAATTCTATTGACCCTGAGTGAGGTAGTACTTCAACAGTGCTACTCACAAAGCCTGGCACCCTGGCATTTGGAAAGATTTTAGGTTAATTCAAAAAAGAAAGGAGCAAAGGAAGTTGTTGCAATGAAACGAAAATTTAGTCTGACATGTCTATAACCTCATTCTTGGTTCTCACACAGGTTTGTCAACTTCTGCTCTCCATTTATAACATGACAGGCAATAAGACCAATGTTTTCTAATCTTGGTAGTGTAATAAAGCCACACAACATAAAAAAGGAGAACTATCAGTGTGTAGGTTATTCCTGTTGTGGCACCTCAACATGTCCACTCATTCTTACAAGTTCAGACTCTGGATTCTGGTGTCTTCTGCAGCACAATGTACAGAGATCTATTTCCAAGCTGTTCAGAGGCACAAACCCATATAGAGGGGAGACGAATGAAGGTTAGTTCATAACAAAGAAGCACGTGATAGTGTGTGACTAGGTCTGCTCTGCCTTCCTTCATCGGAGCTGCTGTGCTGACTGTATTTCTCTTTTTTTCACATTGTGGGTAGACTTCATGGTACAGCAAAGTGCTCCACACTTCAGGGAAACAGTCATGTGTGACCAAGGGCATCAGGGCCATTCTGCTAAAGGCAGAGTATGAGAGAACTGTCTTTCACTGCAAAATGTGGTGCTTGATCCCAAGAGGAAACTTTTCACTGTTGTGTAGTTTGGACACTTATTTTAACAGGATGTGGTCTGGGAATTTTTCTGGTTGTTAATTTCATGCTGGTATATCTATCATGGCACAGAAAATTACTTGGATCACCAGCCCAGGTGGCATTCTTGTCAGCGACCTGCAAACACTCAGGAGCCAATATTGGGTTTTGGAATAGTTTGATAAAGATGACAAAAACCCCACAAGTAGTGTTATTCCACTACCTGTGAAAATTCCAGGAAGAAAGTTTGAGCTTATTCCAGTACCAGTAACTGGAAGAAAGTGGATTTAAAACGAGTCAGAGAAAAACTTTATCAAGAAATGTAGCTGTAGCCGTCTAAGCAGTTATACAAACATGGTTGACTGGAGCAGGAGGTACCTGCTCCAGCCAGATTTGTCTGGATACTAGATGGTGCTCTGCTTCAAAAGCTGTAGGAATTTCTACTGATAAGTAGGTGTGGGCATGAGTTCTGAGAGGGAAAGAAAACGGATTACAACCCATGTCGGTGAGTGACCTGTTAACAGAAACTAATTCCAAAGGTGACCATGTATACAATCAAACATATGGTATGTTGCTTCTTGTGCTGAGAGGATATCTTCCAATCTTCCACCTCTCAAGCTTAGGAATAGCTTGCCGGCCAGGAGCTGTTTCACCTGAGAAGGAATTTTCCTGACAGTAAAGTATGAGATTCTTCTTCTATCCTCTTTACGCAGCCTTCTTGTTTTCCTGATACCTGCTGTATCTGTGCTTGCACCATTTATACTCTGATAAAGATTCAGGAGTTGTGACTTACTCAATAAGTGACACTTTGGGTCTCGCAGTTCAGACTGCAGTATTCTGCTGCCCTGATTGATTTAAAACATATCTAAGCCTTGTAGCAAGCTGTATATGAATCCACTCTCGGGATCATAAGAACACAAGACTTGGTAAGCAGTACCAGTTACACAGCCTTAAGATCTTCATAACCTAAAACCATAGAATCATAGAATCATTAGGGATTGGAAGGGACCCGGAAAGATCATCCAGTCCAATCCCCCTGCCACAGCAGGATCACTTCACTGGACAAGTTATACAATCAGAATCACTCTG
>JAOXOE010027461.1:0-18344 GCA_028565055.1 Phoeniculus purpureus | reverse complement strand
ATAGTATTACCAGGGTTGGAAGGGACCCCATAGATCATCAAGTCCAACCCCAATGATAAGAATGGCTGGTCCAGATCTGGATGCCTGTCTCTACCATTTGTCAAAGGAATCCTACCAATGTTGACTAGCAGGATTCCTTTTATTTATTCATTTTTTACTTTGGGATAAAATCCTGCAGTTACATCGTAAATATTAATAATTTGATAGAAATCAGTTTGGCTTTATATGTTAATGTGTGAAAATTGGATCTGAGTGATAAAATAAGAAAATGTGATGAATTATTCAGTGTTTTTCTCTTTCTTCACTTAAATACTTCAATAGAACTATAAACAAAGGCACTTATGTATATGTGTGTATATTTATATATTTGGAAAAAATCTGTAGGGCCCGGTGAAGAGAGTGATTTTTTTGGTTGCTTTCTTACACTGAATTTCAAGACTGCTCCTATGATACCTTTTTTGAATTGATTACATCAGTCTAAAAGAATAGATGGTTGAATATGCCAGAGAACAAAATAAGACAAGATAAAAAGAATGTCTTCATATCTGGACCCTTCATCCTTTTAAATCCTCTTGCATTTTCAGAAAGAATTCAGATCTGACCTGCTGCCTGCCAAAAAAAGTAGCCACATTAAAATGAGAAGCAGAGATTTTAAGGTAGATAGCGTATCCTGTACTCATAAGTACATATAAAACTGATTAGCAAGTCGCAGGGTGGGGTATTCTGATTCTTTGCCAGTGAGACCTAGCAGTTGAACCTCTTCTATATATGTAAATGGGCTCTTATTAACAGTGAGAGGCATGTAGGGTTCCAGTTGTTAATTCTCCTTTATCCTTGCCTTGCACTGCTCCCTGAGTAGGAAAACAGGTCACTGGAGGATTAGATGCAGTCAAGAGCATGCTCTGACAGGGATGTTTTAGTCCATCTTTCACCAAGGAAGAGTTCCTTATCTATTTGCCATGTGCATGTGGCACGCCTGCCCCACTCCTTCTCTGCAAAGAGTAGATGTAGCAGCTCCATGTGCAGTGTGGTGAGAGACTGGAAGTGAAGTGGGGAAGTACTGGAAAAAACACACTGAAAAGAAAAAGATTCACATTGTCTTGATCTTATACTGTCCTTTTTTCACTCTGTATCCTGTGCTTCTTACATTGCTTATATCATTATCCCAAATTATATCAATATCCAGGAAAGATCCCAGGTACAAGCCAGTATAAAACTAGAAGATTCAGTGTAAGACTTTTCCTCCATCTTTTTGCAGGAGAAGGAAGTCAGTATTTAAAGATGTGTATACATGGACAAGATTGGATGCAGGCTGATTAAAACTTGGCCCCTGGCTCTGTGAGGTTTGAGGATGGGTGGTTCATCTTTGGATGTGCAAACATGGAACCTGTGAAGGAAGAAGAAGACTGATGATACAGAATTGTTTGAGCACAAGCAGAAGGCAAGTCTTTCCTCTTGGATAGTTCCTATTTTCCCAACCACTGGTTTTTTAAGGTAAACTGCTGCTTAGTGAGATACTCAGGTGGTCAGGGAATGCAGGTGCTTACAATTTACTGAACTTAATAGTTTTCCTTTTAAAAAAAAGGGAATAGAGTTCCCTCTTGCTCATACACTGCAGCTTGCTCTTACAATTCTCTTTGTGTTTGTGGTGGTTATTTTCTTTCAAGCACTTGTCTAAGCGTATTGGAAAGGTAAGAGGAGCGGGTGTAGGTAAACATTGAGACATTAATTCTGACTACTACATGTAGTCTAAAATTTGTATTGAATTTGACACATACAACACATTGCCTGTGTATTATTTTTTTCTTGTGCAGAAACTACCTAAATTTAACATTTTTAGCAATAAAAAACCCATGTAGGTCATGAGATGTTAGATCTTCTTTCCCTCACAATGCCTTTTAATTCTGATTAACATGGCAGTAACATGAGACCATGAAAATCTTAAATCTTAAAAATCTTAAAGTTCATTAAATGTGAACTTTGGTGAACAAAAAAAAAAAGTATTAAATTTATGATCAGTGCTCAGAGGGAGGGAATTTTTTTTGCATTGATATTTTATTACAAATGGTAAACTACATTGCAGCTCAACAAAAGCGTGTCTGCTCACTTCCAGTCGGTGGTGTCAGAATTAACTTTAAGTGGTAGCAGCATTCTGAATGCTTAATTGTATTGTTGTTCTGTGCTAAATATTTATGAGGAAATCTGTTCTACTGTATTTTGCATCAGTGCCCTGCAATGCAACCAATGCTTCAGGAGACAGTAGCTGTGCCTGGGAATGGGAAGTTCAAGCCCCTGGATCCTGGGAGTTTCTGTCTTGCTCATCTTCTGTCATTCTCTCTCTGCAGATCAAACAGTCCCTGAAGTGTGGCAGAGGTAGGAAGAATTGCACTTGCTAATTTGAATTTCAGAAAGCACCTAAACCACATTCTGATCTTCAGGTAAGTGTCTGTGAGCTACTCAGCTTTGACACTTGTTAAAACTTAATCACGTATCTTTTTGGTGCCAAGCTACTGCACCCAGACCAGGGAGGAGTGTGCAGGTGCATAAGCTGGTGTTTGTGGGGGAGGGAATCCTTTAGTTCTTTGTATAGATGATGTGAAGTGAAAGTAACATCAGTCTGGAAAATATGAGATCAACTTATGAAAGCGGAGGAAATATCTGGTGACAACTGGAAGCCTTAAACTCCAGGTGTCCCGATGGAGTTGAAACATTCCAAGAAGGAAGCACCTGGGAACACGTAATTTACTAATTTAGATCAGGCTTTATTTCAATGTATTAATTCTCTTCCTCTTCCTCCAAACTGCATTTTAAAAACACCCTGAGGCATATTATGGGCTATATCAAAGTCCTTTCTTAAGCAGTAACTGTCAAATGTAAAGAAGAAAAATAAATAGCATATTCTGCATGTCAATGGGGACGAAACAGGTTCTCTCAGTGATGATCCAAGTATCTCCAAAGAAGCCTGGAACGTGTTATCTGCAGTGTGAAACTCAGTGTGACTCATGTAAATGGTGTATACACTGACCAGTGGCTCAGAATGAACTCTTCTGCTTTAGGTGCCTCATCATAATTATCAAAATGAAGACTGCAAATTATATCTTGTGCTTTCACTTATGTTTGAAAAATCCATTTCAGTAAGGACCAGGCTGCTTCTTTTGGAAGGGTTTTAGCCATTGAGTTTTGACAGGCTGAATGCTCATTGGAAGTTTGTGGTGTGGGATCTTGTGCAAGTGCTGCATGTACTTGAAACTGCAATGCCGAGAGCACCACCTGTGTTGGTCCTGGTGCAAGAGAGACTCCTTGTCTGCTTTCATATCAGATGTAGACACTGTCTGGTACTCTTTGGTCCCTGTAGAATTGGAAGAAAGGTGACTTGTGCAAACTCTCAGGGGGGATGGTATGAATCTGCCCCATTGTGTTCTCTTGCAGTCCGACAAACAATACTTCTGTTTCATTGTATGTTTACCTATAGCAAAGTCAGGTGACGTATTTTATGCTCACGGGACTTAATGCATGAAATGGAAAGAATTCCCAGTCTGCCTGGCACGAGTACTTCATGGGGCACGGGACACAGTTATCGCTAGCACTGTGCACGTGATGTCTGAAGGGTGGAATAGACCATTAAATGCTGCGTGATGGAGGTACTGAAGATGCACGGCACTGCTAAGGTGTCATGCAGGACCGAGTTGACTTTCCATCAGGTGGTTAAATACAACAGTGTTACTGCATCCCATGTACTTTTTGGAACAAGATGAGATTTTACAGTCTTGAACTATGTTAAATATTGTTAGCAGATATAGTGACCTTGTCTAGGATGCTCAAAAGTAAAGGACGGGTTGGACTTGATGATCGGTGAGATCTCTTCCAACCTTGGTAATACTGTGATGCTGTGATACTGTGAAGATGTGTGCATACTCTTGGCAGACAGTACAGCAAACCACGTGCTTAAGCTGTAGAGAGTCAATTCCAGTGAGACACAAGAAAAGACTTTCTAAGGAGCACTGAATGAAGCTGGGTGGAGGCTATGAAATAATTGTCCTCAAGAGTCTATAACTTTGTAAGATATATCGGTTGTGTCTGCCACGTGGAACTGTTGAGGCTGTAGTGGGTGCTGTCAGGGAGATGGTGGTACCAACGGCTGAGATAGGAGCTGCAGTGAACTCCTGAGCCATACTCAGGAGTTGGTTTGCTAAAGAGTGAAGTCTTGGCTGAATTTTTCTAAGGTCAAGAGTCCACAGGTTCCATAACAGTGCACTCAGCCTTCCCTGACATGCAGCGTGTAACAGAGACGAACACAACTGTTTTTGCCAGCAAAGTGATTCGTGAGTTGTGCTCTCTGCCTGTTATTCAAACAGCTATTGGGAAGGTCTTGTTTACCAGAAGAGTTTTCTTCAGCAATTTCCCACCTCAGAACGGGGTGTGATCTTTTCCACATGTGCTCTAAGCACTACTCGTAACTGAGCAGTTTCTGCCTGCAGCAGAAACGTGCAGAACTGACTCAGTCACTTGATGCAACGTACGATTTCTCTCCAGTCTCAGGCATAACAAACACAGTCTGTGACACACAATTTATCTATAAACAGAACTAATCACAGGGATTAATTCTCATTATCTTCTACCCTGTCAGTGAGTGAAGAAATATTGCTTAACAGGTACAGTAATGGATTGAGGGAGGATATTTCTGAATCACAGTTTTACCTACTGTGGACGCATCACTTTGCCTCTCAGCGCTCAGTGCAGTCCCCAGAGATCACTGCATCTCCATGAAAGTACTGAATAAAGATAGGCTCAGGTCAGGATATTCTGGAGATAAGAATGTTGTCTGTACTGTGCAATATGACTCTCTTTTCTAGATGGTTCCTAATGTGCAGTTTCAATATTTTTGAGAAGGCAATAGCTGCTATTTTTCAGTCTCTCTGTGCTTACGCAGCGTTCTCTGGCAGTCCTAAAAAGACAGAGTCTTGTTCACAGTGCAACAACTGAGCCTTAAGTGACTTATTTTGTAGCAGTGTCTTGTCACTGGAGAAGGTTTGTCTGGGCTTATGGAACGCCAGCTGGCAGTGGATGGTGTGGAGCTACCTGAATGGTGATTGGAAAAGATGCAGTAGCTCCCCTTTGATCTTCTGGATGTGCGTCCTGTGTTCAACCAAGGGAGAAGGCAGGCTGGGTCCCCAATCATAACCCATCGTGATCCATGGACAAAAGCTGAGGCCAAGAGCATGGGAAGTCCTTCCTTCTTCATGCCTAGCTGGCATTCCTTTCTCCCCATAAGCACACAGTGCCAGCACTCCCAGTGGGGCACCAGTGACTGTTCTGACCAGGCACTACGCAAGGCCAGCAGGAGAGGGAAGCCCAGCACCTTTCTTGCAGCACACCGTGTTAGTGCTACCTGCAGCTTTGCCTTAAAGGATCTTGTTCTTGCTGACAAGCCCTTATTTACACAAGATGTTGTAATATGTGTTCAGAAAGTTCACGATTGAGATTGCTGGCATCAGCGCTGGACCTTAAGGCTCAGTTCCTTGCAGCACTGTTGATGTTGTCATCAAGGCTAACTGCCCTGACTGTCCTCCTTCCCGTAACTTGCAGAACCCTCTGAGGGGTGATGAAAACTTCCTGTGAGGGCAGGTTACATCCTTGTCTCTGTCTCCAAGGCATGCCTGGTAGCTATAAGGGCTATGTCACTGCTGTTCCAGGGACTCTTGTGTTGTACCTAAGCCTGCACTCATCATCAGGCTTGCAGACACTCTGGCTGGGCTGACACTGGCAGCATCCCCACAGCTGGCTCAGTAAGGGGTTCCTGCACCAATGTGTGTCCTTTCTCCACACAAAGGCATAGACTGTGTTATCTAATTCAAGCAATGTCAGCATCTAGGAACCAGTGGAGAGAGTGACACACACAGGGTGTGCATCTGGCTGCGAGCCTCGTTTCTTCCTCTTCTCCTCCCTCTGCCACTTTTGCTGACACACTGTATGTTACATGGGGCTGCATGGGAAGCTCACAATATCCACACAGAGTGAGAAAATAGGGTGCTGTGTGATACATGATGTACTGCATGCCACAAAACCTGTGGCCAGGATACAAAAGTCTAACTCTGGATGGCCCTAAGTAGCCACCAGACAGAAGACTAAACTTTCCTGAGGTGAACAGGGCACACACAAAACCTGCAGCCAAGTGAGTTTTCCAGATCGAGCCAGAATCTAGTTAGGAAAAACCAATAAATCTAGTTGCTATAGGACATAACGCATACTTGACTAATAGTCATGGTGTATGTTTGTGAAGGCTTTAGACTGAAGATTGAGCAGGCTGGTTTTGTGCAGGTCGTGTTTCAGCAGAAAGACTCCAGGTCTGCATTTCCAAGACTGGCAGGTGCTTCTTCAATTCATCTTGCCCACTTGAGCAAAACCTGCACTCAGAGCTCGAAGGTCTGCTATAGATATATGTTGTGTACAGCAGGGCGTACATAGGGGTTCAGGAAAGTTTTACTCACCAGTGGATAGAGACAAATAGTGGGAAAAATGTGTAAATGAATGCAAAGGGTGTTCAGGAGGATGAGGAGGACAAGCAGGAGTTGTCTAGCAACATGACAGACCCAGAGGCATCTCCAAAACTGCAACACAAATATTGCTGGCCCTGGTCATCTTAGCTGCCTTGGCATGTGACCCAGTAATTAGGAACAGGGAACAACGATCAGAGCAGCAGTAGGTTGCTCACCACAACTCACCACAAGCTTTCTCTTTTCTGTAAGAAAAGGTGTACTGTTATTTTTAAAAATAGTTTTAAAAACTCTCTCAGATACGATTTTTGATGACACCAATTTCGGGGAAATCCTGCTGGTGAAGTAAAGAGACTTTCTAAAATATTTCTTCATAGGATACAGTCTGTGAGGAAACAAGTCCCTGGCTGCTCACGTATTAGAAAAAGTACGTGAGATATGTGGGTTGGGTTTAAGTACCAGAGTCCACACTGGCAAGTGACACTTTTTCTAGTACACATCTACGTTTGTGAGCAAAGTGCAAGTGACTTGTGAGTTTTGTGAGTGACTTGTGAGTTTTGTGAGTGGGCGACAGCAGGGACAGGTAAAATGTTAGAGGCTTTTAACAGTATGTACGTTTTACTGTTCCCTACTGAAGGCATTTCTTCCCAGTGAGGGTAACAGAGCACTGGAAGGGGCTGCCCAGGGGGGTTGTGGAGCCTTCTTCTCTGGAGATGTTTAAAACCCGCCTGGACGTGTTCCTGTGTGACTGGATCTAGGTGATCCTGCTGTGTCAGGGGGATTGGACTGGATGATCTTTCGAGGTCCCTTCCAATCCTTAATGATTCTGTGATTAGTTTTCAAGAATAGGAAGATTGTTTTATGAAAGAGAATGAGTCTCACACGTGGTTCTGAGCAGGGAGGGTAAGTTCAGCACATTGCCTTCTCACTGTCCTTGGACTTGTCCCTTCCTAGGTTTCTGTGCAGGACTTGTACTGGCTTCGTTGGTGCCTCTCCACCCAGAAGGAGAGGTCTGTTTAACAGTGCATATGTGCTATGAAGGTCCCATAAAGAGCTAGAGATGAGTGACATTCAACCAGCTCATCATTCTAATTAAACATCCCTATGTCATTCTTCTCACAAACATTAAGGTAGGAGGTGAAAAAAAAAGGTAGATAATTTAATTGAGCAATGTTTGAATTAGGTTGTGTCAGTGAGGCTGGCAACCACCTTGGCTCTTAATGAGTGAAGAAATGAAATAATTTTCATTATTTCAGCACTCTGAGAAGTGTCATCCAGGCTGTTTAAAAGATTTGCCTCCGTACGTTATGCTGATGCCCAGACTGGTGCTGTAGGTTTGTCTGTGATAGTGCTGGTGTGATGTAAATATCAACAACAGTACAGCATAAATAATGACCTACTGAAAAGCTCAGAGCGGGGAAGAAAGTGATAAGCATGGCTGTTTCTGGAATAACGGGTGTCAGAGCTAAAAGCTGCAGAGTACAAGAATTGATTTTATTTTATTTACATTTTAATGTGAAGAAACACAAAAGTGTTGACCATGCAGTAGCCTTAGAAGCCAATGCAATGGACTACTCACAAAGCCAGCCGCATTTTGGGGGTGTAATTAATAACTAAGCCCTGATCTTTTTGGAACAAAAAACATTTGGACAGAAAGTAGGGGTCTGCTGTGAAAAAATCTGTAAAGCACATGCATAGCTGCAGTTCCATGTCTTCGTTGTAATCCCTAGCGTGCTGCTAGTTCAAGGGATTTTGAATCCTTGTTTATGACAATCATTTTTCTTTCTGTTTTCAAACCTTTAACTCATATTAATAATGCCCTTAATAGGGCCAATATATTTAACACTGCAGCCTATGCAATAGAGCGAGCGTAGAAATATGCACATGGTTTAATAACAACAGTAATGATTTCTGTGCAATATTTATGAGATCCAGTGATTCAAGAGCGTGCTCCAAAGCAGGATCAATGCACAAAAAGCAATCCTCACTGTTTGGCTTACTCTCCCTTAAAATCTCTAACAAGCCGGAGAAGTCTCTGTAGGTCTGTTACTCACTGCTTAGTTGGCCTTTTACACTGAAGTGTGTGTCTCACCTCTGACCTCATTCTCCACCGTTGGAATACTTTCTCTTCTTTGGAGCCTAGGGAAAACAGTTCTTTACCTTCTTTTTGGAAATGTGAAAATGTGAAAACTATAATAAAATCTCCACCTAGTTTTGTCCCTTCTTGATTAAGCAACTCTAGTTCTTATGATCTACCTTATGATAGATCTGGTTTTTTTTTGGAAGCTCATTCTTATTTCTGTTTTTGGGGGGGGGGGGGTGTATTCAGCTGCTCAGTCTCCACCTAGTTTTGTCCCTCCTTGATTAAGCAAGTCTAGTTCTTAGAAAGTCTTATCATAGATCAGTTTTTTTTTTGGAAGCTCATTCTTATTTCTGTTTTGGGGGTGGGGGGGGTGTCTTCAGCTGCTCAGTGTATTTGTTGACATGTGATGACCTATGGTGGTTCCAGGAATCCAGGTAAAGGATTATCAGCTCTGAGGAGAGTGAGAGGAATGTTTTGTGTTTAACATAAATGAGATTACTATTTTCTGACCTAGCATGATTGCTTCTTATGGAAAGGTACACTTTTATCACTTGCTTGTGATCTCTCTAATTGCTAAGTTCTTTTCTATACTGCACTTTTCTTGCCAGACATTTTCCAGCTTCTATTTTTGCAGACAATTTTACTTGTGCACGTGAGTTCATTTAATGGCTTAGGTGACTTTTGATTTTTGCAGTTCACTAATATGACTTAAAATGTACATCTTGCACTCTGAAGGGTTCGAAGGCTATTTTAGCTCAGTGTCATTTACAAATGCAAAAAGCACCTTAATCTATCTACAAGTTTGTTAACAAAAGCATCATACAGACAGGTTCTTGTAGAATCTGACCTGATGCGTCTAGCTCATTGGAAAATGAATCACTAACAGCTGTTCTCTGAATGAGATTTCCCTAGTAACTGTCTAACTACCTTAAATCTGTTTGCCTATGGGAATAGGCTGTCAAAAGCCAAAATCCAGATGTATGACAGTATTTGTGATTTGGAAATACTATTAAAAAATCATCCTGCACCCTGCTTACACACAAATTCTATTCCAGATTCTCATGAACAGACCTTTACATTATTTGTTCTGGTATTTTTCTGGTGATTGAAGTTAGGCATCTTCTTTTTTTGCCTTTTAAAATAAGCAAGCCTTGCCTTTTGGAACCTATATTGCTCTAGTTGCTAAAGATAACTGCTGATGGTTCTGAAAACTCTGTGCTGTCTTCTCAGTGCTGAATTGGGCGTTGGACTCGATGACCTCTTTGGGTCCCTTCCAACCCCTAACATCCTATGATCCTGTGATCCTAATTCAATTGCATCAGGCCTAAGCACCTTGAAAACAAATACCTTATCCATGTACATTGTACAATTATTCTCTCAATTTTCTAGCCTGATTTTCACCCCCCCCCTTTTTTGTTTTTGTTCTAGTGGGATTGTGTGTGACATTAAAACTGATTTTTTAAGCAAAAGCTGGAACAAAAAGAGCACTGAACACTGATGATGCTGTAACTATGATAGCCCAAGACCATAACCAAGGGAATGTTGTGGGGAAAAAGCAGATTATTTTATTAATCTCATGGATGTATCTGAATAATAGATACACAGGAACTGGGTTTGTGCTCCTGAGGACATGCCTATTTTAATTTTACTACTAAATTAGCCAGTCTAACAGAAGATATCACTCCAAATTCTGCCCCAGAGCCAACACACTTGTCCATCTGCTAGCAATTAACTATATTTTGTTGTTAAATACTACCTTTTCCAATTTTTCTCTTGTTAATAATGCTCTTAAAAGCCTTTTCTCACGATGTTTTATTTTTCTTTCAAATTTTATCAAAGGCAAGTTCCTGAGCCCATAGAAGTATTTTCCCTATGAGTTTACACTATTCTTTTATGGTGGCCTTTAGTAATTGGTGCCACTTCACATAATTGATCTGATTATGCATTTTTTATGTGTCTCTCTTGGTCATTGAGGCACACATGATCAGGCCAGACCAGTGTTCTAGAGCACCTCTTCGTCATCTGGAGGCCATTGGGTCACTCAGACGCTAGTGGCTACACCCAGCGCAGGATGAGCTCCCCAACTGAAGCTAGGGGTGAAGGCTTCAAGAAGGGCTTGCAATTAAAAAAAATCCCAAGAAGTAAATGAGACACAAAGACAAATATGCTGGAAGGAGAAATAATAAGGATGCATATGATTTATCTTCTTTTGCTCCCTGTAAAATAACTTTCTAAAAAAGAGAAAAGTATTGCTAGCTACCTGAGGTTGCCTGTAGGCTACTGAGTGATTCAGTCAACTGTATTTTTTCCCTTCTGTGTTAAAGGTGAAGAACTAAAAAAGTTCACCTCAGTTTGTCAAGGACATAAAATAGAGCACATAGGGTATCAATCACAGATGAATGTGATTGGTTTTTTTGTTTCTCTATAGAATTGGAGATTTGGTGATGGAGAGAAAGAAACTGTGTTATAGCAATGGGTCATTTGTTAGCGATCCGTCACAAGAAGCTCCGTTAGTGCACAGTTACTGAGGGTATCATCTCCAAATGAAGAGAACAGCATGTAGAGCTGTATTATGCTTCTGAGCAGCTGTCATGTTTCATTGCTGAACTGGCGGTTTTCCAGCTGTGTGTAAGAGATACAGATCTGTATTTCTAAGATGACATTTACCCTTGCTTTCCCCAGGACAACTGGACCCTTAAGTACACTGACCTAGTTTCAAACACCCCTTTAATTTTTATCAGGGCTAATTGTGCTTATATTTCTAATACTTATTGTATACTGTTGGAGTATCCAACAAGCAGTCTGTAAAATAGATGACCTTGCATACGTCTACATACGAGTACGACACTTGAAATGTACATGTGTGCACAAAGCTGCTAGAAGTTATCTTACAGTTAGGAAACTATTTCATAAGTAGGAACCAAAGCACAAAGTAGGTGTCAGCAGTCTAATCATTTATGAGTCCTTGGAGACTTGCTTCCAGTGTTCTCTGCTCATTGTTTTGGTTCTTTCCTGCTACCCCTCCAAGCTTGGCCATCTCTCCTTACTTTTATAGGTGAATGGAGAAAATGAAAGAGGGTTTTTATTTCCACTGGTTTGTGTATCTGGCTCTGTTCTTTTTCCAAATTTAACTTCAAATTCTCTTCTTGTGCTCAGTCAGTGATGATTTCTTGGTGAAGCAGCATCTTGGGGAGCAAGATTGCACAGTATACATCTAAGGGATACATGTAGTGCATTATGTTCCTGTGTGACTTGGTCTAGGTGATCCTGCTGTGGCACGGGGATTGGACTAGATGGTCTTTCGAGGTCCCTTCCAATCCCTAATGTTCTGTGATTCTGTGGTCTCAGTGTTTATTGTAACACATTAAACCAACACATCCCTTCAGCTGGATCTCAGAGTAGAATCAGCTGTAACATCTTGGAAAATATTAACCTGCTCACTGGGCTTTACAAAGCAGTGTCTGATGAGATCTGCTCTAAATAGGTGTCGTACTTTGCCCATAACTTAAACTTGTTCATCCTTGACTTCACACTTGATAAACAAGGTATAAAATATGTATGAGGAACAAGAGCACTTTTCAGTCCACTGCAAACACAGATCACTAGAGAGAATAAATCATAACCCAGCCAACTATGTTTTCTCCTCCTGCTTCCTCTCCAAGCTCATTTAAGACTTGACATGTTTTTTCTATTCTCTGGCTCCCTTTTATCTGCTCTCCTTCTCGTGTTGCTGCATCCTTCCCCCCATCCTTTTCTTTATCTGATGAGGCTAGTGCTGTAGGATAATGAAGTAATTCCTGGTAGTGTTGGAAGTCACAGACACCTGGATGATATAATTTTTTCTGTCTCAGACTGCGTAAGATGAGACCTGATTACCCTTGGGTATTTGAGTGGTATATGCTCAGGTTCAGTTAATCCTTCTGGGGCCCAATAAAGTTTCTGTGCAGGGCAAAATATGCAAATGTCCATCTCTAGATACAGTAATTTTGGACTGGAAATTTGGATCTAGGTGAATGGCTAGGAAATAGCCTGGATGTGTAATGAACTGAAGTGTTTCAGGTTTGTCTCCCATCCCATCCACCACTTTACAGATGTCTAACCCCCGGCTCTCTTTCCTGGCATGAATTCAGTTCTGACTTGGCACCGACTCGCTCTCCATATGCAGTGAATACTCTCTGTCTAGTGAGTTTTGAAATACAGCTGCTTTGCACACACCGTGTAAATAAAATATCACACTCCCAGCCCCCAAACTCAACCCTCCGCCAATAAAGTTCTGCAAACGGTGCCATTCTCAAGACTAATACTTTTAGCACAGTGTAATCTAAATTAGGTCTCAAACGAAGCAGTTTCCATACTTTCCTAAAAAGTTTAAGTAGCCATTACAATGGCATGATCATTTCTTAAACCACTGGATTAATTTAGAGTCAATAAAACAACTGTAACAAGCAAAGGGATTAACAGTTTGAGAGACTCCAAAAAGACTAATTACAGAACCAGTAATTTAGCTGAGTGTGATTCAGCTCAGAGTCCCATTTTCAAGCTTTTGTGGACTGACTGTTCTCCCTGGTGCTTTGGTTGCAAGTTGCATGCAAATACTTGCGTCTCTATGGCTGAGGCTGCTCTGGGCCAAAACTGATTGCTGAAGTTACATGACTGAAACGCCTCAGGTAAAAAAGAAAACCAAGTCACTAAAAGGAAAAGCGCTCAGAAGACATCTATGTAAAGTGTGCTGTTTGACAGTCACTCCCAGGGTGGAATAGGTTCTGCGAATAAGGTCAATAAAATTAACACTCAATTACTCTTTAACTATGAGAGAGGGTGCCAGGAGTAGTTCTGACAATATTTGAGGACATGTGGGTAAATACTGTTTCTTCCTTAGAGTACCTGCTCGTCAGCTGAAATGTTATTTCATAACACTTGAGAGCACGGATGGCTATAGGACGTGAAGTCCTTTCTCCCTTTTTGGCTGAAATAAGCTGTCCTTGTGCCACCAGAGCCGGTGAGTTCTAAGGTTTTACACCAGCTGAGGTCACATTGGTTTATGCAGTCAATCAGCAAACGTGGAGACAATGTCAGTCCGTCTGTGTCATGATTAAATTGGTAGTTAACTCAGCCTAATGTGTATCACTATAGGTGCTGCCACTCTCACTTCTGTAAAACACTGTGGTTTATGTTGTGCTACGAAGCCTGTTGAAAGCAAGGGGGTCTTCCCTTAACCTTAAGGGACTTGTGCTCAGAACCATAGTCCAGCTGCTGTGAAATACACTATTTGTTTCTATACTTCTATAAAATTGACCCCTGTGGTACTTTCCCTTGTTTTGCCCACAAATCTGGTTTGCATCTCATATTTTCCCTTTGAAGGAACAAAATCAGACAAGAGAAAGCAGGATTGCAAAATGTGCCTGAAGACGTCACACAGCCGCTCGTTCATCCCCTTTCTAGCTCAGCAGGCAAAACCTCTGACTCATACGTTTCCCTTTTTCAAATGTCATGGTCATCTCCCCACCCTCAGACCTTGCTACCAGCCCCAGCAAGGAGCTGGTATTAAATACCTCCTCTTGTCTTTCAGCAGAAGAAAATAAAAAGGCTTTAAATAAATTCTTTTTCTTTTTGAGATTTACCCAGTTTAGTCCCAATGTCTCAGTGGGGTTTTGCAATTGGACATCTGACCTTTTCAAATTGTTTGACGAGAGTAATCACAGCAGAAACCCCTGTCTTCACATTTTTGTTCATACTGTACAGTACCTGAGCGTTCAATTAGACAGCGTGTAATTGACAGGCTCCTGAGTTAAGTAGCTGGGCTGGGATCATAGACTTAAAATAGCTTTAAAAGAAAACCTGTAGACAGACAATCAGTCAGGCAATCTTTGCAGGCGCATGGAAAGCCCCTATTTTCCTAAACACTTGCCCCGTGCATGATGTGGAAGTCTTGCACGTAAAGTAGTTTAATACAAATGATCACTTGGAGGCAGTTAACATGCAAACTTACTCTTGATTTAATATCTGGGAGGCATTTTTGAAGTAGACTTTCTTCCCCTGAGGTATTGTTGTTGCTTGTTATGGGTGTGACATCACTTCCCCTGACTTAGTGATGTGTGTACACTCTGTACTCTGATTTCTACCTTCTTTATGATCAAAGCCTATTTCTTCTGAATTCAAGCCCACCTTTCCTTTTGCTCTGTTCATTTCCAGTATCTAGAGGAAAAAAATTAGCAATAAAGAGAAGGGAAAAGAAAATAAAACAATTATTTGCCATCTTTCCCTGGTACTAGATTCTACTGGTTGTCATGTTGGAGAAATCTGCCCTGTTTTCTTTCTGCTATATTGTGGAAAAATCTTGGTTCTGAAGCCCGTGGATGCCAGGAAAAATAGGAAAAAGTATCTTGCTATTCAGTTAGTGTCACTGCATCGTGCACAGGTGTTCGTCTTGACTCACACATTTACAAAACACAGGCTCTTACATGGAGAAGTTAAGGGGTGAAGCATAACTTTGCAATTTGCCAGCATTTCTGCTTAAGATCCAGAGTTCCTATTATCACAAAGAGTCCAATAGCTCAGGGGCTGTAAGAACAGACTAACTGCTTTTACGTTGGCTTTTCCCCCCAACTTTTAACAAAGCTGGAAACGATGAGCCGCCTTTTCCTTTTGTATAGCTCGCTAGTAGCAACTTTTGACCAGCATTAATGGTTCCTTAATTCTGTGGATTTATATCTGTGTTTCTTAACTTTGAAGAAAGTACCCTGCTATTGCTCTAGTCTGAGGAGAAATCACTCTCTATCCCTCCTTTTGAAGTTGTTCTACTCACAAAAATCGCTCCAGGACCCAATGGAGCCAGAGGGGGGCTGAATGCTTCCCCCACCAATCAAGGTATCAATTAGGAGGAGACCAACCTGTGAGTTCACCTTTATGATTGCTTCTCTGGAACCAAGAAGGATAGCTTTGGACAATCATTTGCAGAAATAGATAAATTTGGCTTAGAGCTCTCCCAGGTCCAGTGAGTGCTTTGTGTACAGTATACTATATTGTAGATGAGGCCATAGACTGCTCTCTTTAGAAGGTTTTGATGCACTTTAATCCTGATCTAGAGCTCTAGAAACCCAGGCAAGGATGACAGTTAGTGGTGGCATCTCATTACTCTGAGCATTTCCTACCAGTTAGCTCTGAACAGATCTCCTCAGCATGCTGGTTTTGTGATGACTTCATGCAGTCAAGGTGGAAGCAGAGGACAAACTGTGAATCTGTGGTGAACCCACATCTTGATTTTGGTTTTGATATCCCCACTGAAAAAAAACATAGCCAGCAAGAAAATTTAGGCAGAAGTGCAAGAATTATGGCAACAAATATGAAACAGATCTCTATGCAAAGATGTACTTGATAGACGAAGACCTTTTGTTTCAAAGGAGAGACATTAAACTAGAGGCAGTAGGAATATGGGAAAGGGCTAGAAAGTAATGAACAGAAAAGGTGATGGGAAATAATATTCCACTGCTTTTTTACAAGACCCAGTACAGAAATTATCGTGTGGCAAAAAGCAAGCAAAACAACGCGTGGACCTTTTTAGTACAAGGTGTTAAAGAGAACCAAAGTATAAGTGGATTTTATAATTTTTTATGCTTGTGTACACATATACACACATAGAATGGTTTGGGTTGGAAGGGACCTTAAAGTTCATCTAGTTTCAATGCTCCTGCAAAATGCAGGGGCACCTCCCTCTAGATGTGGTTTCTCAAAGCCTTGAACACTACCAGTGACTTCTGTAGGCGATATCTTCCAGAGCCTCACCACTCTCACAGTGAGGAATTTCTTTGTAGTATCTAATTAAACCTACTGTCTTGTGGTTTGAAACCGTCACCCTTTGTCCAGTCACTTCTTTGCCTGATAAAGAGTCCCCATCTTTTCTGTAGGTCCACTTTCAGTACTGGAAAGTCACTACAAGTTTTTGTTGGCTTTAGTGGGTTCGATTAGAAGAGATGACACTATTGAAGAAACACATGATGGATATAAAGAGTATGAGTTTGTTTTCTGTAAGTGTCAGGGTTTAAACTATGTCCTAAAATCTATTTCTCATTCTCCTAATATGTTCCCCAGCCCATTATTTGTTTCCCATGTCCCTATTATTAGGAAAGATTCTAGTTGTTCATAGGTGGTGTATGTGCTGAAGGTTAAATATATTTCAGCTCTATACTCTGTGGATAGGGTGTGAAGTTTTGTGCATGTCACATTATGGACTGGTACTGTAAAAATAAGTGCTGACTTCTTTTCTGCCTTTGAAAGCTTGAATGAAACCTGTAATATACAAGGTCATCTCTGAACACCCTAGAAAGCCGAGCAGTGTGACAGCAAAAGACCAGGTGATCTGAAATGGCAGAGATCTGTGGATGAAAAGGACTCTCAGAGCTGGCAGTGATGGAGTAAGAAGAAAAGCTCTCAGGGCAGGTCAGAGGACTGGTTCACTGAGACAGGAGTGAGATCACTGGATGACTTGCTGCAAATCTCTGATTTATTCTCGTGCATGTTTATACTCATCTTCACTCCAGTTATCCTCTTTCAGGAAGTGAGTGGCATTTAAAACTCAGGAGTATAACCAGCCCCTGAGAAATATTATTGCTGAAACTCAGTTCACAGTCTGCCTGCCTTTCTTTTACTCACACTTGTCTCATTAGAGCCACTCGAGTCCCCACCAGCCTGAACGAAACAAGAACAGGACAATAGAGTGTTTTAGAGGGAAAACTATTGTACAGTAGACCATGCAGGCACACTTTCATACTTGCACACAAGCCTATCCCCTGCTCTCATGATTTTACAAAAGTTTCCCCAGGTTCCTCTTACAAATGATGCGAAGCAAAGTTTTGAGTGAAGAAAAGACAATTTAACTGAAGACTTTCCTTGTGGTGAGGGTTGGCCAGTGTTTTAGTGGAGGCAATTTAATCTCTCCTCAACTGGTTATGGACTGACTGATTAAAGTCCCCCTTTGTGCTCTCCTGTGGCTGCTGACCTCATCAGTGAGGGACTGCTGCTGCTTCAGTGTGGTGCTATGGAGCTCTCATCTGTATTGAGCAACATTCAACACAAACGAAGAGCCGGCGTGCAGGACTACTGTGGAAAGAAGTGACTTTGTCTTAATTCTTTTTTTGAGAGAAGTAGCACTGCTGGGCCCCTTCCATTGTACACGCTAAAGCACAGGCAACTGTTCAGGCTATTCATCAAATAAAGAAATGCTGTCAGTCCCTCAAAGTCTGAGCTATTAAAAGAGATGTATGTGGTTGAAGAATACAAGTCCAGCCATGCATATCTCTGGAAGTCAGAGGGAGGCTCTTCTAACTGTATAAACCTTTCGAATTAATTTGACTTCTAGACATCAAAAGAGAGACAAAATATATAAACAGCCAAAATATATGGAAAAAGTAAAAGAATGCATCCGGTGACAGCGTTTCAATCACATTCCTGCTGCACAGGGAGCGCGTTCAGAAAACTCACCGTGTCTTACATCCCATTATTTGCATTTTGCACTTCAAACATTCTGTGGAACAACTGAGCTGCTGGAGGGTGTCCAGCGTAGAGCAACGAGGATGATGGGGGAAGAGGAACACCTCCCTTATGAGGAGAGGCTGAGGGAGCTGAGTCTCTTCAGCTTGGAGAAGAGAAGACTGAGGGGTGACCTCATTAATGTCTATAAATATATGAAGGGTAGGTGTCAGGAGGATGGAGCCAGGCTCTGCTCAGTGTCATCTGGTGATAGGACAAGGAGCAATGGGTGTGAGCTGGAA
>JAOXOE010027460.1:0-12742 GCA_028565055.1 Phoeniculus purpureus | reverse complement strand
TCCTTGAACTGGGCTTTGATAGGGAGGGTGAAAGATAGTGTCCACTTCATCGAGCATATAGTTCGCGCTGATGATACCGCCTGCCAAGCTCCAATAAATATTATCCACTTGATAAATATGACTGGTTTTGGCGGCTTGTGTTTGCTGCCACAATAGATGATGTGACCAAGACTGATAGTTTTTTTTCACGGCCGGATCGTCTTTCATAAGTACGAAGTACATATCAGCATCGATCAGCGGAATGCTTTCTTTACTTACTAACTTTTGCGGCGCCCATTGTTTGTCTTCAACTACCTTTGGCCACTTAAAACCCAAGTCCGATAATATGGAACCTGAAAAGCTATTGGGCGTGTATAAGCGCACATGGTCAGAACGAAAGTCTAATAAAGATATTTTTTGTGGCCAGTTTTGGCCAAAATGTGCTTGTAAATGGTGGCGTGTCTCAATAATGCGCTTTTGCCAATTTGCAAGCAGTTGATTGGCTTTATCCTCTTTGCCAAGTGCCTTGCCAGTTGTTTTTAAGGTTTGACGAAAATCGTATACTTCTTCTAGTGCTATCGTGGGTGCAATTTGCGACAAGATGCCATAAATTTTTTCACTTCTATATCTAGAAGCGATAATTAAGTCAGGCTTTAATAATGCAATATCTTCTAAACTTGGCTGCGTCTCTAGCCCCACATAAGTGACGTTTTCGAGCTGGGGACGCAGGTACGAATACATGGGTTTTTGCGCCCAGGATTCCACTACACCTACTGGTGTGACCTCTAAAGACACCAGCGTGTCTGTTGCGCCTTGGAATAGGCTTACCACTCGCTTTGGCTGGCCATGAATCACCGTCTCACCAAGCGCGTGTTTGATGGTGCGCGTCGTTGTATTAGTAGAAGCACCTGCAGGTATGGTTGCAAACAACCACAGACATAGCGCAATAAAGGTAAAGCACGTCAGATCGACGACTTTACCTTTATACGTTTTATGAAAGCGCTGTCTTTTATCATCATTCATTATCAATAAATTCATAGCCAAAACGCTTTTCTCACCCTGTCTTTCATCTGTTCAATATAAAAGAGGTATGTCTTAAAGAGCAGGCGCACAGCTCTCTATACTTTTATATATGGTCTATTCTAAATAAAACAGATACATAATATTCCAGCGCTGAACTGGTATAAATTTTCCTTGCTGGCTGTGCCTTCGCAGACAGAGGCGACGAAAAATCCATACCAGTCCCGCTGTATCGTTTTTATATTGAACTTACTATAGACTAAAAATCTACCGAATAACCAACGCTTACTGTACGACCTTGACCCGCAAAATAGCGATCTTCATCATCAAGAGCACTTTGTGAGTAATAGGTGATGTAATCTTTATCGAGCAGATTGGATACTGCAAGATTGGCAACCCCTTTAGGCAACTTATATGAAATTGAACCATCTACTAAGGTATAACCATCAAAATCTAAATTTTGACCGTCGAAATTGCGATCGAATGCATGATTGATTTGTAAATATGAGTTAATCTTATCAGACCACTTTGCACCCCATGAAGCTATCAAGCGATTTGGCGCGACGTCTAGCCCGCCAAGGCGACCATCGAGAGAGCCATCATCATTGGTGTCATATTTGCCTTCCGTATAGGCATAAGATAACTTTAAATTATGATCATCAAAATTTTGTGCGATACTCGTTTCATAACCACGGAATACTGTGTAAGTGAAAGTATCATCTGGAAGAATAATAGCTTTGTTTGACTGTGTTTTGACATCACTGATGTACTGTTGTCACTGGAGACCTTCTTTTCTGTGTTTGTGATATACTATTTTGATCCGTGTTATCCCAATAGAATCACAAACATTGAAAAGATGTAGTGAGTGATAGTCTCTTACTAATATGTGAGTTGACATGTTGATTGTTCTTTTGTACCTGGGACCTGTGAGAATTCTGTTTAGATAGTACTCACCAATACTCACAAAGGATGTGGGTTTGGCAAAGGAGATACAGGTGTTTGGGAAGTGATTAGCAAGTAAGGAAGCAAAGTAGCTTCTTGTCGTTTGTCGTATGTTGGAGCAGCCAGAGAGGAAACAACATAGAAACCAGTTACAGAAGGAGATGAGAGATAGAGATACTTTATTAATGCAGCTAGTTCCCTTTTATATCCTTTCTGCACGCAGGTGTCCTTATTTTATTGGTACAACCAAGTATAAACAAGCGGCAGTTGGCACTTTAGCTTCATACGCCCCTTGCTCCGTCTCTCTGTCAAGTTTCTCCCACCGCGGTCAGTTGTTCACGTTCTGTGGATGTTTCTGACTCCTTGTTCTCATGGGTGCACCCAATCCGTCTCAGCTTGAAATCTTCTGCTTCAGCCAAAGGGACTACGGACCCGCCGTAGCCGCCCCCCCCAGTTTCTCTCCTCCAGTTTGTACAAAGTGAAGAAAACCAAGGGCAGGATTAAGTGTACCTGCAGCAGTTCTTCTGTTAAACTATTGACAAGTTAATCAGCATCGTTTAATAGACCAATAATACAAATCTGTATTCAGAAGGCCTCTTGTTGTCTAAATCTTTAAGGTTTATATTTTGAGAAATTCATATAATGGTTGTCTCTTTTCCCCTAATTTTTATAAAGTTACATAAATATGGTTTTTTTCCCAAAGAGACAAGCACTCCTCAGAGCAAGGAGGCCTGGGAAAAGGGAAACAGAAGCAGGGGAAGAAGTAAAAAAATAGCAGTTGCTATACTTTTCAAGCAAATGGACTACCCTGTCTAGGAAATCTGTTTCTGGGTGAGCTCATAGGTTCAAGCTGGTGGTGTTTGGTGGTCTGCAGTTCTGATCTGCTCCTATGTGACAATACATATGGGGAAGGAATCCTCCTCTACTGTCTACCTGTGCCACTTCCATTTTCCTGTGGTTTGTTGGCTGTGTGGAGTACAATTTTCTCATCATTGTAGGCAGATTGGGTGCATGAAGCAACGGCATCTCAGGCTTGTTAAATTTTCTCTTACCATCAGGTGAGTAACTTCACAGGTTTAGGCCTGAGTGCAGTGTAATGCAGGAAGGTCCTTAGAGAAACCTAGGCTGAACAGAAGGGAAACTACTAAGACCAGTTCAGCTTCCACTCAAGTGCCAATTATAAAAAACAGTGACAAGCAGGAGCTATTGGTGGAACAATTCAGTGTAGAATAGCCCCTTGAAGACAGACTATTAATCTTTTGCTAATCTCTCTGCTGACATCTGTAATTTCATCTCAGGAGCTCAGGAGTTCATACTTTCCTAGAAAGCCTAATGAGTAAGGACTCTTCAAGTTCATTACACAACGTTGGTTGAATGCAAGAAAACACGGCTTTGAGTTTGAGAACAGCACAATGATGGGAATTTCCATAGGCAGCGATAACGTTTTCAGGAGTTTCTTTCTTCAACAAATGTATATCTCTAGTTCATGAAGAAGTGGTCTTCTTAAAGCTGCTGTGTCTTGGCTTTAGATACTTCCCCTCATCCCCACCAAATAATCTCTCTTTAGCTTACCAGTGTGGATTAAAGGTATCGGTACATCTGAGGATGCACAAGACGATGTGGTTTGCTATCTACATATTGTCTCCGGAAAATGGGCTCCATTTCTTCATTTAGTTCACTAGTTACTCTGTTTCTGGTAAATATTTCAATCCTAGGCATAAAGCAGCAGATGGGAATAAAAATTGTGGGTGCCAGGATGTGTGGGAGAGGAAAGGACTGTTAAATTATGAAAGGGAATGCAATGTTCAAAGAGAGTAGTCTTTGTGGCGCAAGAGGTGGACTGGACAAAGTCGAGGGCAGGACTTAGAGTGCATAATGAGAAGAAAGCAAGAGGTACAAGAAGTGTGAAGAAAGAGGGAAGAGCAGATTACAAAAATCAGTTAGCTAGAAAAGTTCTCCATAATGCTATGGAGGAAAGAGGAAGCACAGTGCAGACGGGAAAGCAAACAGTGGGTGGAGAGCTGTGCTAACTCTCCTAATCTGCTTCTCATGTCCTTGTTTGTTCTCAGCAAGCTGGAATCTTTGACCCTGTACCATGGAGACATACATATGATTTTTTTTTTTCAGAGACTGAGCCTCATAGATTATTATGGGTTAGGTTATTAACCCAGCACTCATAGTCAGACATGTTTCCACAACTTCACTTCTCAGATGTTTAGAAATAGTCATCTAATTCTCAACCTAAATTTATTCATGGCTGTTTTCTACCTATTCTCGCTCTGAGATTTTCTTTAATATAAACAGTTTGCTGCTTTCCATGGTTCCTAGTTTCCAAGATACAGTTATGTATTATAGTTTTTAATTCCTCATTTTTATAGCCTAATCAAGCCCCACTGCACCCCATGTGAAGGTGGCTGTGCTTAGCTGCCACCCTGGGTACTGTAATGACCCACCATTGCATGGTTGCTCTGTAAGAGCTCTTTTAATGGCAAGCTGTGCGTGTTCAGTGCAGCATCTACCTGATCCATTGCCTTTACATGACCTGTCCCTTGGTAAAGCTCTTACTCTTGATGGCTTCTGACATCCTATATGTAATAGAAACAAACCAGGCGCTGACAGTTTGCAACATTATAAGTAAACACCTCATGCTGTGAGTGAGACACAAACGTTATAGTCCTTTAAATTGCAGAAGATGAGGCTTTTAGAGTATGTTACCACTGGCATTTTTCCCTGTAACAAGGGGCTTAGACTGCAGGCTAGGAAATGTTAAATAAATTTCTCAAGCTCTAATGACATCTATTTTTTTTTAAACAATGTTGAGTTGGAACTGGTGACCTTGTCATTGCAGACATTTGTTTTACTTTTTCCTCTACCAGCATTAATGAAGAGCATGTTGTGAAGATGGGCAAGAAAATGCAGCCATCACTATTTTAATTTAAATGTATATGTTTTATGACTACTCTAATTAAGACTACTCTGGCCTCAAGAACCATTTAAGTGGCAATAAACAAAATAGTGTCTGATAATGTGCCTTTCCATTCATTGGCATCAGCAAAGTTACATGATAATTTTTAAAGTGCTAAATAGAATTACCTATGCTGAATAATTTTAGTTTGCAGTCCCCAAATATTCCTCTCTGTCTTTTTTTTTTAATGACAACCTCTTATTCTTCTCAGAGTATTACTGCAAGCTACTTTAAGCACCCTATCATTAATCCTGAAATACGTATATATCTTCCTGCATTGTTAGTCAGATGATTGTGCTGTAGCTCTTATGATCACCTGAAGAAAATTACAACATTGAGAGAGATATTTATATTGTAGTCACAAAATATTACATGATCTCAAGTGCAAATATGTAATTGCTTGCTATTACAGATAAAAAGAATGCAGTTTTTAAAAAACAGCTCCAGTAACTGGCAACCAAACGGTGTTTAAATTTAGACATGGGCTCCTGTACCTATTTATATAGTCTTTGAAACCCCTCGAACCTGGGAAAGGAAGTCTGGTAGGTACCTGAGACTTTGTCTCTGAGGTTCTTCTGTGCATGTGCAGAGCTGCCCGAGTCATGTGCAAAGATGTTCATTCCTGGCTACCCTAAGTGCGATCCATATTTTGACAAGAAGTGCTCCTTCAATGACTCTTTCATTGAATTTAAAATGGAGGCATATATCTTCTGTGAGCTCTAGCCTGGGACTAAGTGATCCTAGGGGAAAGCATGTCTTTTCAATACTGCCTGTGGTTAAGGTCTACTCTTGTTTCTAAACTTCCCTGGCCCCTCTCCAAACAGCGACTCGTGCTGGGAATCACTGAGCTGAGCCTCTTTCTAGGGAAACATGTCTTCCACCTGAGGTCCATGTGCCTGCTCCTTAGGTATCACAAACTGGTCTGTTACAGCAAGCTCTTTGTTGTCCCCAACGTCAAATGCCTTTTGAATTTCAGGGGAAATTATGTGCCCAGGTTTTCTAGATGTTTTCCAGTATCCCAGGCGTTACACCAGGGGCACCTAGATGAGGGTTGCATCTACCAGTGTCTGTAGCTACTAAACTGGATTGGAAATAGACCACTGTAATTGTACTCATTACTCTGCAAATATCCTTTTTCCACACAGGAAGATGCTAACTTTGTTCTGCGTCTGTCTTGGAAATCAGTCTCCTCATTCTCAGTCTCTAATGTAAATGATAATCAGAATTTATGCCTGAAAATCGTCCTTGATACCTGAAAAAAATCTCAGTCATGTAACCACCACTTAAATAAGTAAATACTCTTATTCTACTTGTTCTACTGTCTGTTTCAGTACTACAAGATGTACTGATGCCATTTTCACTAATTTGATAAAGAAATCTTGTTGGGGAAAAAAAGGAACATGTGAGTTCGGGCATTTCTCTGTGATGTATTAGATCTGTTCAACTCCAGCAGGTTTTTTACCTTTATTGAGACAAATCCTGAAATCCTTATTCTTTCTTCCTCGGGACAATCTACTTTTAACTTTAATGAGATGATAGGGCTTATGCTGCTTTGTAAAGTACTTTGTGATCTATGGTGAACACAATTTAAATGTTATTGACTTAGAATTAAATAAAGAACTTCAGGATTCAGCTCATGCAGATTGCTCTTTTGTCTTTGGCCGTGTGCTTCTGCATGCATTGATCAACTCCCCACACTTCTGTTACAGAGTGCAGTGAATTACTCTGCCTTCATGTAGAAGAGTGTAGGAGTGATAGTTGTGGCTGGCCTTGGAGCAGGGGGCTATCCTTCCGCTCTTGCATACAATCTGGCACTTAAGGGATACAGTTGCTTGCAGAAGAAGTTGTTTAAATAATTTACTTTGACACATGGCTTCAGCATTGCAAGGAAAATACAGATTCTTATTTCATCTTAAGTAAGAACTGCCTTGCGTAACAGTTTGTTCTATTAGCTAGGGGCGGCTAGGTCAGAGCTTTAATGGAGTAAGCCAAATAGGGCAGATTAGAGGTAATATTCAGTTTAGGAACTTAGTAAAATTCATTCATGAAACATGAATAATGTTGCTTATGCAAACAATAGAAAAAAATCACAAAAACACAGGCATGTGCTTTGAGAGAAAATGGCAGAAGAAACTGAAGTCAAGATAGAACAAGTGTAATCCTATCGGTTTCCTACTGATGTTTATGGAATTAGCCATATCCAACACTTAAGCATTTTGTAGTCTACTGAAAAAAGCTTTCATAGTGTAGAAACTTCATTTTCTGAGTTCAACATAACGCAATCCAAACATGTAGGCCAACACACTGAGGTATGATTTTACAATTCTTTTGGTTAAAGGCAATGTCTGTAATGCAGCCATCCAGTTCTGTGCAGGTATATTGACAGAGAGTACCAGAGTTACGTAATAACATGGCATTCACTGCTTACTGGTGTTCTGGGAGTAGAAAATATGCTTGTGGAAGAATATGCTAAATATAAGTTAGCATTGGAATACATTTTGACACAAAGAGGATCTACTGCCACTTCCTTTGAAGCTCATGGAAATCTCATCATTGACTTAAAGGAAAATCAGTTTGACACTGAAAGAAGTTTTATGAGTTGTTTATGCTTCTTTCTCTCTCTCCTAACCAAAACAGAAAGGAAGAGTTAGTTAGAGATTTAGGGCCACCCAGGTCTTGATCATACCTTACATAAAATATCTCTCAAGCATTTGGGAGAGGAGGAGGAGGAGGAGGAGGGAGGCAGGTGTATGTCTGTCTGTGTAATTCCAGTATGAGTGCAGTACCCAAAGAACTCTGCTGTAACAGAGGAAGGAAAGGATGTACTAGTAACACAGTGATGTGTAACTTAGTGTTGAAAACCCATTTTCTCTGGCATTGTTGAGGGGATTTCCTTGTGTAGGCTAAGGCAATATAATTTCTTTTATGTCTCCTACTGTACTGATAGTGCACTGTCAGCTACTTATTGTATAGCCATTTCAGACCGAATGAGGTGGACGGACTTGAAAGAGAAAATTGGCTTCTTTTGAAACAGTTGAAAATGGTTACCTTCAGTGTTGCCTTAATGTCAAAATAGTTAAATTTAATAAGTAATGAGAGTACAGATTGCATTCAGTTACATAGACCAAGGCTGGAAGGCACTTGAAAATCAATTTGAATCCACCCACCTGTTGGTAGAAACCTTCCATTTCTGCTCTCTTGCACAGTCCCTTAGGGAGGGATGGTCTGAGGAGCTGGGCTTTGAGGTACAGTAATTCTCACAACTATGCATTTGAAAATTTCCAGGTACTTTAACATTTCAAACGGTGGTTTACCAAAAGTTGTGGAGGCTGCAGTTCAGGCTGTATTGGATTGCTGCATTCTTGTGTGCTAGGATTCAAGCAACGCTTGCCTCCATGTCTACACTACTGCAGGCCTGCAAATTGGATAGAACACTTTATTTCTATCACTGATATTTGTCACAAATATGTCTCACTGGGTCAGAATTCCTCCTCTTGATATTGAGAGGAGAATCTCATGTGCTTTGGCTTCTACAGCAGATCTCTGTGGGCTGACTCTCAAAATTATTTTGTCCCAGTTGTGAGTTTTATGTAGGGAAAAGCAACTGATTTCTCAAAATATTCTGCACCCAGTAGCTGTGCAATAACTCTTTGGAGGTCAGATGCAAGTGAGTATGAAAGGGCTGTTTCATACTTTCCTCTCTCTTGTTTTTGCTGTTTGTATATCTGCTTTGAATAAAACAAAAGGTGTAAGGTGTCAATATTTAATGGAAAAGAAGGAACTCTAAGTCAGTGCTGCCAGGGAACCAAATTTTATAAATTTTATTGTCACTCTCATCTTCAAGAAGGGTAAGAAGGATGACCTGGGAAGCTACAGGCCAGTTAGTTTCACCGCAGTCCCTGGAAAGACGATAGAACACTTTAGCCATCTGGAAGAGAAGAAAGATGTTGGGAGTATCAGCATGGCTTCATCAAGGGGGAATCCTGCTTGACTAATCCGATAGCTTTTTATGGTGTCTTATCTGGCTGGGTAGATGAGAAGACTGCAGTGGATGTTGTATACTTTGACTTCAGCAAGGCCTCCGAGTCTATCTCTTATAACATTCTCATTAGGAAAATCAAGCATAATCAGCAGACAGTGAGGTGACTTGAGAGCTGGTTGTTTGATAGAGTTCAGACAGTCATTATCAACGGTGCAAGGTCAAACTGGAGACCTGTGACCAGTGCTGTTGCCCAGGGGTCAGTAATGGGCTCATTCTTGTTCAACGCATTCATTAGTGACCTTAACCAGGGAACAGAATGTATCCTCAGAAAGTTTGCTGCTGGTATGAAGCTGGGGCAAGTGGCTGACACACCAGAGGGCTGTGCTGATATCCAATGTCACCTGGGCAGACTGGAGAGTTGGGCAAAGAATAACCTAATGAGGTTTAACAGGAGCAAGTGTAGGATTCTGCACCTGGGGAGGAACAACCGCCTGTATCAGTGTAGGCTAGAGGTAGGGCTGTTGGAGAGTAGCCCTGAAGAGAAAATCTTGAAGTCCTGGCAGACAGCAAGCTGTTCAAGTGCAAACAGTGTAATCTTATTGCCAAGAAGGCCAATTCTAATTCTAGAGTGCATTGAGAAGCGTGCGGCCAGTAGGTCTAGAAAGGTCATCCTCTGCCAATACTCTGCCTTGATGAGGCCACATCTGGAGTACTGGGTCCAGTTCTGGGTTCTCCATTCAAAAGAGACAGCGAACTACTGGAGAAAGTCCGGCAGAGAGCAGCGAAGATGTTTTGTGGTCTGGAGCTTCTGTCTTATGAGGAAAGGTTGAGAGTGGGACTGTTGAGCCTTGAGAGGAATGAGAGGAGACCTGACCCACACCTATAAATATCTGAAGAGTGGCTGAAGGGAATATAGTGTCAGACTGTTTTCAGTGGTGCCCAGTGACAAGACAAGAAACAATGGGCACAAGCTGGAACACAAGAAGTTTCTTCTAGAAATAAGGAGAAACTTCTTTCCAGTGTGGGTCACAAAGCCCTGAAACAGGCTGCCCAGAGAGTTTGGGGAGTCTCTTTCTCTGGAGATCTTCAAATCCCTCATTGATGCAGTTCTGTGCAATGAGCTTTTGAGAGTCCTGCTTTGGTGGGGGGTGGTGGGGAAATGGACTTAATCTCTTGAGGTCCTCTCCAACTTTGACAGCTCTGTGATTCTAGTATTCCTTGATTCTGTTTCACAGGTAAATGCCACCTGCAAACGTCTATTTACAGGGTCTGTTGACAGTGGGAGCTTTGCCTGGAGGTGTTTAATATTTGCATGACAGAAAACTGGCTCTGTGAATTCTGTGTGCATGTCTTTGAGAACAAAATAGGAAACAAACCATGTGAAGGACATGTGATTAGCACACGTAATCTCTCTGGGTGTCAAGAAGAAAGAGACAATGTCTTTTCACTTATGCCTTGTGATAGGACAAGGGGCAATGGGTGTTGGTTGGAGCAGAGGAAGTTCCATGTTAATAGGAGAAAAGATTTCTTTACTGTAAGGGTTAATGAGCATTGGAATGGGTTGCCTAGGAAGGTTATGGAGTCTCTTTCTCTGGCAACATTTAAGACCCATCTGAATGCATTTCTGTTTAATATGTTTTAGGTTTTATGATCCTGCTTGAGCAGGGAGGTTGGACTTGATGACCCCTAGAGGTCCCTTCCAGCCCCTAATAATCTGTATATCTGTGTACCTGCGTAATTAGAAAGATCCTAAACTTCATCTTTTTGTGAGGGAGAAGAGGCAAAGATACTGCTCCAGAATTATGGCTAATGTAAATTCCTGAGGGCTGTTCTACATTGTATTCAAAAGTAATGCTTCCCTATATCTTTAATTAGTATGTATTTAAACACTATATTTAAATATGTAAATACTATATTAAAATTAAAATAACTAAGATATTTGAATAAATTTAAATCCAAATATTTAATATGCTTAAATAATATCTTTATTTGCTCATACCAGGTTTTATCTCAAATTCTAAGGAATCTATTTAGCCCTTGAGAAACTAATTTCCTGTTTCTCATAGTCTTCCATCTGAAATGAATACTAATATGAAGTCGTCTTGAAATGAGAGAAGGTTTACCTTCATGTACCAAGACCAACAAGTACTTTATGCTTGAGAAAATCTGTACATCAATAAAACAGGTGGCTGAGTGGACAAAGGAGCACTAACTGGTGTCTAATCAGCAGCCCAAGGTTTTAATAGGTCAGCACACATCATCTAAATACAACTTAAAAGATGTTCTTTAGTGTTTCAACTGAGTAGGTCCATGATAGTTGTATGGTTAACATACAACACAGGTTCTACATGTAAAATGATGCCAGGGCTTGTTCAAATTGGTAAGAATCTTTCTGTTGACTTGGATGGACTTTGGATTGAGCTCAAAATGGGTATTTCTGTTTAAATAAACAAGAAACATATGGTAGACAGCTGATTCTCTTTCTGTTGTTTGTTCAGTTAACAGCGTCTTTAGAATCACTACATTTGTTACTGGAGTATATAGACTAGAGATGAAATTAAATAGTCTTCAAATTGCCCACCCAAATTTATTCGATTCTTGGAGGCAAACTGAGTAAATGAATCCCTGAGATTTGTTACCAAGATGTCTTAATTCTGAATATTCATCCTTCCACATGTAGGCTGCTTTCTGGAGACTGGTGCATTTTTTTTTCCATTAGTCAATGCAGCTACTGAATCATTAGAGGCTTTTAAAAAGAACTGTTGACAATTAAAATACCTGAATGCGTAGTACGTGTTATTTAGCAAATATTTATTTAGCTCCTACCGGTGCAACTCCTTTGTCTCATGTAGTTTGCTGCAGGTGTAACAGATCTCTTTTTCTTGTACCTACAAAGCATTAAGGACTATTCACTATGAAGGATGCTTACTTCTTGCTCCTTTCTTGCCGACGGCTGCTATTACAATATGGCACTGGTTGCTGATTGTCTTCTTCTAAAATACGGTCTCATTTGCTCAAATATGTAATATTTACTCACACAACGTGTCTGCAGTGATGGTGGCTGTAGGCTAGTACACACTGCAGGTTGACCGAATGTTTGACTAAGTGGAGATTGGTTTTTTACGTAGAGAAGGTGGCAGCTGTTGTCTTTGTTCAAGCTGGAACGTCACGTTAACTATGCCAGGAGTCAACTGGGTCTGCTCAGAATCGATTTCATTCGCCGTTTGTTTCCATTTGGTGTTTATGCTGCTAGGACATTTTTGTTTTGTTTCTAGAGTCACTACGTATCTCAGTCAGCTTTGCTTTCTTTCCTCTTGTGTTCTTCTCTGTTGATGCTTTCATGTGTTTTTTTCTCGACCATTTCATTTCAGCAGCTCAGTGCTATTCAGAAAGATGCTGTATCTTGTGTCTGACTCCGCATGTCATACCAGCTAAACCTATTCTCTGTTTAATTTCTGCATCTTCAGCTTCTCTTGTCATGCTCTGTGCTTTCTTGTCCTAAAGCCTCTGTCTTCCTTTCCCCTCAGTTCCAGCCTCTCGGACATGTTCTGTTTCTGGCTGCGTATCTCATAAGGCAGCAGACCTCTACTTGTCACAGCTTGGAGCACCACGTGGCTTGTCTTTTGTGATTGCTGCAGAGAACCCAGCACTCGTTGATGTACCAGAGAGGAGGGGGGGAAGTTGTACACAAATTCCTTTAAACACACAGGCTTCCTTACTGTTGTCCATCACTGCTATTTATCGTATTGCTGACACATGGATCATAGAATGACAGAGTCATTAGGGATTGGAAGGGACCCTGAAAGATCATCTAATCCAATCCCCCTGCCACAGCAGGATCACTTCACTGGAGA
>JAOXOE010027459.1:0-18347 GCA_028565055.1 Phoeniculus purpureus | reverse complement strand
CACGAGGATGATCAGAGGGCTGGAGCACCTCTCCTATGAGGACAGACTGAGGGAGTTGGGGCTGTTCAGTCTGGAGATGAGGAGGCTTCAAGGTGACCTTCTTGTGGCCTTCCAGTATCTGAAGGGGGCCTACAGAAAAGCTGGAGAGGGACTTTTTAGCATATCAGGTAGTGACAGGACATGGGGGAATGGAGCAAAGCTGGAGCTGGATAGATTTAAACTGAGTGTGATGAGGAAGTTCTTAAGCATGAGAGTGGTGAGAGCCTGGACTGGTTTGCCCAGGGAGGTGGTTGGGACTCCATCCCTGGACATGTTTAAGGCCAAGCTGGAAGGGGCTCTGGCAAACCTGGTCTATGGTGGGGTGTCCCTGCCCATGGTGGGAGGGTTGGAACTGAATGATCAGGTGGTCCCTTCGAACACAGAGTGATTCTGATTGTATAACTTCTCCAGTGAAGTGATCCTGCTGTTGCAGGTGGATTGGACTAGGTGATCTTTTGGGGTCCCTTCCAATCCGTTATGATTCTATGATCCTATGTTCTCAAGATCACCAGATATATTGCTCTTAAAGGCCAAACAGAATGGCAGAACAGATTCTAAAGACACCACTTCCATCACTGGAAAAATTCTCACTTGCAATAATACGCATTTTTGCATCTGCATTGCATATTTGATATCAGCCTGAATTCAGTTCGTCACTCAAAGGGCATCTCCATTCATTTTTATCCCAATTAGGATGATGAAGCGTTTGTCTCAGGTAATAGGAAATACCATAATAAAACATGCAACTGCTAGTAACCAGCACTTTGTAACCAAGACTAATATATATCCGTTTCCTTTTGAGACCATTTTGTCAGTGTTATTTATTCATGTTAATACTAATGTGTTCAAAGGCTAAGAGTGATGCTTTATTCTGTTGCAGAGGTACTCAACAATGGGATTACACTGAGTTCATGTGGACAGATAGGGTTCTTGATAGAAATTGACTACTTATGGCTAGTATCTCTGATGAAATAGCCAGATAAATGTAGACATTCATCTCTTTATTCTGTTGCCTTTTAATCTAAATGTCTGATTTTATCCTGCAGTGAGGGAGGACCTTCACACAGCAAGGACATAAAGCTTAATTAAAGCATGCCAAGTAGTAATAGCATCTGAACTACTGTTTTCCTGAAGTACACAACTTCAGTACACTAGTCCACAAACGCTGTTTGAACACAGCTTGATTCATATTAATCAATGCTTGATTCCTGCTGACAATGACTTCACATGGTGTGCACTAGCTTCGTGTGCTTCCTCAGTGCAGTGAAAGGTACTTGGAACTCACTTCTTGTATCTGGATGAAAATCTCAATATTAGAAAATCTCAAGTGAGATTTTCTTCCTTACTTACCAGGATAGAAGTCTCCTAGCATTAGTGTGCACTGATTCATCCTATACATCTCAGCCACCATGGGGCCACCTACAGAATTTCTTTCTTCTCTTTTTCAAGGAAAGATTGTTTATGTGTGCTAAAACCCCAACATTAAATTTGCACAGATGGTGTTGGCAGTTTATTTGCCTACTTTTATCTGCTCACCTTTCCCTTGCAAGAGTGCATCACTCTCCCCAGTTCCCTTACAAATCAGATGAGTGCAATTCTGCTTACTAATTAAACCATTGGACTGGTAGCATAAATTAATAAAGTTAGGAAGGACATTTGTAGCACGTCGTAAGTAATGTTCACTTTGTGTATTAAATGACGGGAAGGTCGTGGTGAAGATGACTAATTATATCACATAACTTCAGGATAGTACACTACAATACATGTAGTAGGCACCTACAGCTCAAACACTTCATCACTTTAGCATCATTTGGAAATAAAATTGTCTTCAATTTATATGTACATGCAATTATATAATAGATAAAACAGAGTTGAAATCTCCTCTTAATTACTATCTACTATGGCACTTAAGATTTTCAGTTGCCTAGGAAAAAGATTATGAGATTAACAAGGAGAATTCAAATGACAGAAAGTATCATCAGATCTGCATGCTTCCTCAGTATTGGCAGAACTCTTTGTACAGTTGGCCAAGTGATTAAGTTATGAATATTTATTGTTCATAGCACCACTTTATTTATTAAAATTAAATTTATTTATTAAAATTTAGTCATCGATATTTTGTCTCCAAGGAGACAAAGAATTGAGGATTCTATCTATGTAGCATCCACATACATCTTAAGACTGTATAAGCCATACTTGGGTTCTGTTCCTCTTTCTCAGCATTCACAGATCACAAAATAGTTGAAGCTGGAAAGGACGTCTGGAGGTCATCTAGTCCAGCTCTCCATGCTAACAGGGTAAGCCAGAGCCAGTAGCATAGTACCGTGTCCAGATGGCTTTTGAATGTTTCCAGACTCAGGGACTTCACAACCTTTGTTCCAGTGCCTGGCCACCCTCATGGTAAGTATTTCCTGAATTTATTGTTTGTTAACTGGAATACTTTCAGTTTTTGAAGTAACTGTGTTTAGTTTTGTGTAAGTTCATACACAATGATGCAACTATTGAGCAGAATAAATATTTGTATGGTTACTAGCATTCAGAAAGAAAAAACCCAGAGAATATGCGAGAGAAAATGAGTAAGAAAAGACAAGATAAGGGAAATGAAAAAGAAACAAAAAAGAGGGAAAGCCTGCAAGAAAAATTAACTGTCATTATTACAAACTTAAAAGAAAAAGGGGATTACCTATAACTGAGCTTCTTTCAGATACCTGAAAGGTAGGGAAGATAGCAAAAGCCGTGAAAGACAAATATGAGTAACTCAAACAAACATATCCTCATGGATTTGCTTCTCTCTGTAACACCATGTAACTGTAATAGGGATATTCCCAGTCTAGGAGCAGTACAGGATGCTCCACTGTGATACCCAGTGTTTTCCAATGATTTGCCAGATGTGTCTCATCTGGCTGATTCTCAACTTAAATTGAGTTACAATTTAACCTACAATTCTACGGAGACCCCTCACTGGGAGAGATGATATTCTTGTCAGTGTTCTGTTTCTAGTTAATTTAGCACTGAAAGATAGGAAAAGTAGAAACATGACTCTGTGTAAGAGAAGAAATCCATTACAGATTACATTGATCATGGGAATATTCAGTATTTCGTATGAAAACTAGGCTTTAATTACGCATGGAATAAGCTGTACCTAAAGCTCTAGAAATTTTACAAAGTATGTTAAGTATCTAGGTAAGTACGTTGGAAAAAAGGAGTGCATTTCAGAAGACAGCTTTAGTACTCTTGGATATATCTGTAGTAATTCTACCACAAAGAGGAAAACTATATGATCTTTCAATCTGATTATACTGGGACTTGTAAGATGAGGTTTCTCACAGTCATCTTCTTCCATGATGGTGAATATTTTGCTCCTTAGCTGCACTTAAATAATATGAAATCAAAACCTTTTAAGGACATGCCTTCTGGCTTTTTAAGAAATGACTAATTTTCAGTTTTGCATTATCTTTTTTTTATTTATTTTTGAACTTAAAAAAATCAGACCACTACAAGGAATCAACTTTTAGAAGAGTTCCAAAAGACTGTCAAGCTTATGATTCATAACAAGGAAAACTGAAAACTTCAGTGAGTACAGTGATGGTTATTAAGAGACCACATAATTAACTGAAACAGTGCTTGCACATAATAAGGCAAATTTGTATGTTGGGATTTATTTACTTTAGATACTTTTATATAGGCCTTTGGTGACAGAAACAGTCATCAGCATTACATAAGCAGCTTTCAACTGACAGAAAATCTGCTGGATAGAGTTTCATTTCTGTGTTGGAGGTTTTAATGAACTTCTGAAACCCCTTAAAAGTCCACAAATATCTGACAGCCCGGTCTGTGCATTTGTAACATAAGTAAATGTTATGCCTAAGCACAAGTCTTAACAAATAGATTTACTCGTACCAATCATAGTGTAAGAATGATTACTCAGCTTTATTTTTTTTCCTCTTACTTTTAACTTTTTTCTCTACTTGGTTTAAAATTACGTAGTTAAGATTCAACAATTCAAAAAGCAACAAGCTGTAAACTACCTAACTATTAAACATAAAAAACAATTGCTTGTATTTAAGGTTTAAGAGAAGGATGTGACAAGAGTTAATATGAAGTGAACAATGTTAATGTGTTCAAAACAAAGCAGTTGATTTGGGAAACTTCATTCCTTTGGTTAATGAAGAAAGGCTTTTCCAAAGTTTGTTCTGAGCTCAAAGAAGACAGCAGTTCTGCTAAGAAGACAGGTGAAATTAGTCGTAGCACTAATGGTTTCAGACATGTTTCAGGACAGGTAGAAAGATTAGGCAGGGCCGTGATAAATGCAATTAAACTTTCAGGTACAATACATGCCTTACTGAAAAATGTGACAGAAATTACAATGAGGATGAAAAGATACTTCTCTTTGCCTCTGATTCAGTCACACAAAGGAGAATAAGAGGAACAAAGGACAATCCTACATCATCTTTGCATTTCCAGTCCTTGGCTCTGATGGTTTTTTTCTCTTTGTAAAAGAGAAAGTAAGAGGAGGGGTAGGAGTTGTCTCAACATGTTGTTAGATGCACAGGTTGTTAGATGTTAGACATGACCAATGATCAAGATAAGGCTGAAGTGCCTAATGCCTTCTTTGCCACCTGAGATGGAAGATAGGGATGGGAAGCAGAATAGGGCCCTCATAATCCATGAGGAAATGATTATGAATCTACTACATGAGCTGGATGCTCAAAAGTCTATGGGACCAGATGGATTACACCATAAAACGCTGAGGAAGCTGGCAGATGTGGTTACCAAGCCACTCTCCATAATCTTGGTTGACTGGGGTTATCCCATTGGACTGGAGGCTGGCAGATGTGATGCCCATATTCAAGAAGGGCTGGAAAGAGGATCCTGGTAACTACAGGCCTGTTAATCTCACCTCAGTACCAGGGAAGGTTATGGAACAGATAATCTCAAGAGTCATCGTGGATCAATTAAAGGTCAATGAGGTGATCAGGCCCAGTCAGCATGGGTTCATGAGAGGTAGATCTTACTTGACAAATCTCATGTCATTCTGTGATAAGATGACCTGCTTCGTGGATGAAGGAAAACCTGTTGATGTAGTCTATCTGGACTTCAATAAAGCCTTTGATACCATTCCCCACAATATCCTAATTAAGATGGCTGTCCATGTCTTGGACAGGCATATACTCTGCTGGGTGGAACACTGGCTGGCTGGTTGACCTGGCCCAGAGAGTTGTGGTCAATGGAGCTAAATCTTCTTGAAAGCCAGTCCTCTTGGAGTGGTGTCCACCAGGACTCAGTGCTGGGGCAAATCCTGTTCAACATCTTTATCAATGATCTTGATGGGGATCCCTTAGTGAGTTTGCAGATGACACCAAGTTGGCAGGGAGTGCCAATCTGCTGGAGGTTAGTAAGGCTCTACAGAGGGACCTTCACAGACTGCATCGATCAGCTGAGGATAATTTTGTGGGTTTCAATAGTGTCTGGCCTTGCATTTTGGTCACAACAATCCAGACAATGCTACAGGCTGAGGCAGTGTGGCTGGAAAGCAGTCTGGCAGAAAGGGACCTGGGGTTTCTAAATGACAGGAGGTTGAATATCGAGCCAGCAGGGTGCCCAGGTGGCCAAGAAGGCCAATGGCATCCTGGCTTGTATTAGAAACTATGTCCAGCAGGAGTAGGGAGGTGATTGTCCCACTGTACTCAGTACTGATGAGGCCACATCTTGAGTACTGTGTCCAGTTTTGAGTACCTCAGTACAAGGGAGATATTGAGGTGCTGGAGCAAGTGCAGAGGAAGGCAACAAAGCTGGTGAAGGGCCTGGAGAATAGATCTTATAAGGAGAGACTGAGGGACTTGGGGCTGTTTAGTTTGAGAAAGAAGAGGCTTAGAGGAGACCTCATCTCTCTCTAGAACTATCTGAAAGGACATAGTAGAGATATTGGTGCTGGTCTCTTCTCACAGGTAATTAGTGACAGAACCAGAGGGAAAGGCTTCAGACTCCAAGAGGGTAGTTTTAGATTAAACATCAGGAAAAAAATTCTTCTTGGATGGAGCGGTCAGGCACTGGAATGGCCACCCTGGCTGCCCAGGGTGGTGGTTGAGTCCACGTTCCTGGATGAGTTTAAAAATCACTTAGATGTAGCATTGGAGGACATGGTTTAGGAGTGAGCTTGTAAAGTAGTATTGATGGTTGGACTTGATGATCCCAAGGGTCTTTTCAAATCTGAGTGATTCTGTGATTCCATGCATGCAATATTTAACTATTGTGAGTCAGATTTCTCAGTGCTTCCAGGCTAACAGAAGCAATGTTGGGTACATGCTAAATTTTCCCCTCTCTTTGACTTCTAAAAATGAATAAACCTCTTGTACACAGTGGAAGTCATCTTTAACGTGCTTTAGAATTTCACACAAGACACTTTGCAATTCAGCTTGTTCTAAGTTGTCACATTGTTCTAATTATTCTTAATTTGTGCAGGGTAGCATTCCAAAGAGAAACTCATGTAACTTCTTTCCTGTTTAACTGCTCTCAGTCTTAGCAGGAAATTTATTAATGAACAGAGAAGCAACATCCCAAACCTCCCCCTTCGATATTGTCAACAACCAATATATGTGAATGCTCTTTGAGAGTAGATTTGCAATGTAATTTCATGTGTTTGAAAGTGAAGCACAGGTTGGCAAGAGAAGTACCTACACATTAAAGCTGACAGAAAGTCAGCAACTTCAGAGAGCACCATGGTCATTCATTGGTTTAACACAAACTAAATAAACCTTATCCTCTACAAATGAAATACTAAACTGTTGATGATGATATGGTCTTGTTGAATATTGCCTGCTGTTTGACTTCGAATGGATCATAGGAAGAAGTTCTTTCCTGTGAGAGTGGTTGGGCACTGGAACAGGCTGTTCAGGGAGATGGTGGAGTCCTCATCCCTGGGGACTTTCCAGCCATAATGTTTCTACGATTATATGATGTTGAGATTATCATTTATTGTCATCATGGCTATGGATTCAATGAGACTACAATGAATTATAACATAAACAAGAGAAAGGAAGTAAAGGATTGCAACAAATGCATCATTTCCTTAATACAAGGGAAAAAGATTCTATGACAAGCAATCTAGGATTCCAGTAAATTCTCGATATGAATTGTAAACGTGTAAGAAGTACACATGGCTGATTCTGGTTTTCATAGTAGACCATCTAAATATATCCATAGCATGAATTTCTAGGTAAAAGATTTTCTTTAAATCTGAACTGTCCTCTTTTCCAGTATGCCTGCAGTATCCCTGCAGTTTATCACTCTCCATCTTATGGTCATATAAACCAAGACAACTATTTGTCAACAGAAGTTCTATGAAGTTTAAGTGTCCTGCTTCAGAAAACATTAAACAACTTCAGATGTTGGTCATCTAGTCAAATTACGAGAAAATATATTAAAGCGTAGTAGCTCTTTCAACGTTGTTGTGGTATTTTCACGGTGTAAAAGAGATTATACCAGCTGCAAAATAAAACTTCCTTTATATGTGAATAATTACAGTTAATATCCCAATATGCTAGTGTTTTTATAGAGAGTACTTTTGTGTAAACAGAATGTGTCTTTAACCCCAGGATCACATGCAAATGAATATACTTAAAATCTTGGCATTTACTAAGAACCATCCAATGTTTAGTGTAAATACTTCATCACATACTAAAAAAACCCCGCAAAACCAAAAAAAAAACCCACTAAACCACGTAAAAAAAACACATGCCACCTTCATCATTGCAAAAGACAAATATAAATTGTATTAATGACAAACAATTTTTGAGAAAATTCTAGATTTCACTGCGCGTGCTGCTAAAGAAACATGACTGCTACAGAAAAAGTGAAATGCAAAAGTCATCCTGTGTATACAACAGATCAGCTCACAAGCATGAAATATGCATTTGCTTATATATAATTTAAATTTCAGTTAAACTGTATAATCCATCTCTGTAAATTATATATTGCAAATAGCATAACACCAGTGTATAAGTTTCCAGAAATGTATGCTCATGAATACCAGCAACTGCACAGTCAAAAGACCAAGAACTATCTATTGCTATTAGACTCAGTGTAATTAAGCTTGGCACAGCTGCTCAACAATATGCACGCTACAAAATAAAGAAGTAGAAAAAACAACACTGTGGTAATTTGGTGGAAAACTACCAAAAATGTGCTTTCAAAGTGTGTTTCAGGGGTATTTCCACAGTATTTACAAATCTTCAGACCTCAATGCAAAATGTTTTGGGACCCAGTGAAAGAACTGTGTCAACAAACTGGTGTAAACTCTACAAAGGGCAGTCAAAATTCTTGGGGAGAGGAGCTCTTGTCCTGTGAAGAGAGGCTGAAGGACCTTTTTTGAACTGGAAGAAAATCATGAAGGACTTAATGTTAGTATCCTAATGCCTGTGAGAATATTTCTGAGGAAACTAAGGCTCTTTACTGATATGATTTTTACTGAAAACACAGATAACAAGAACAAAAAAAGAATCCGTATGAGGATAACAGGGGTTGACAACTGACACGTGGTTTCAAGACTTCATTAGGCTTATATAAGCAGGGTGAGTCTGGTAGGTAGATATGGTACTTGAGATGATCATAGTAAGTCAAATAAAGGTAAAAAGTCCAATGTGATGTTTTTGTTTATAAGAAAAATAATCTGGCATTTACAATAATAGCAAATCTGAGGCACTGATTAATATTTTTTTTCAAATCTATAGTGCCTCCCACTGGTTCAGATGTCAGGATTCTCACCTATGATATATGAGCAATTAGAGAAATTAAGTCAATGCATTAGAGCCAGAGATTAAGCATTGAGTCAGTTTTGTCAAAAACACTGAGTATGAAATATGGCAAAGCTGTTGTAGTTGAACTGAAAAAGAGAAGACGGTCTATTTTTATCTAGTGATTGATGACAATACTGATTACAGCTAATTTTCCACTTTTTAATCTATGGTCACAATTGAAAAGTTAATATAAATATTAGAAGAGCTTTGGAGAAATATCAAGAAAAGTTAGTCCTGAATCTGTTGTTTCTGAATGGTTAGTATGAAACTATATCAACTGGGAAGAATTAAACTCATACCCTCCCTATCAATCAGATTTGAACTCCATGTGAATTCATCTTTCCTGACAAATTCACTACATTGATAACAGATGTTAGTTTACCTGGAATACAAAACCTAAGCATTATTTTCTTTTAAATTTTTTATCTTTCACTGGATCTAAGATAAAATAACGCTTCTCTAGGGTCTCAAAATTCTGTTTCCTTTGATAAATAAATCTCAGGAATGCTGCATAATGCAGAAGGAGCAAGAGATTTTGTAATACAAGCATGTGTCTGTCCAAGTTAAATCACAAAACGTGCTGAACTACACTATAAACATAAAAAATTCTTCTTTTCTTTATTTATGGCATGGACTGTGGCCTGAACTGCCCTCTCAGACTGTGTTTGCAATACTTAGATCACTCCTTCACTCATTAGCAAACCCTAACTGAATAACTCTTTGAATCATTTAAATGCCTGTGTAGGTGAACTCTAGTGCAATTACCATAACACTGAACACTGCACTTGTCTTTGTGGTGTGCAGTAGACATCTTTTCCTGATAATTTTGAGACTTGTTTTAGAAATCTAAGATCTTTGTAGACAACACTACAGAGTATTGTGTGCAAAGAAGCACTACGTGGCATGAAAGAAATATTAAGTCTTTTCCTTTAGCTGAAAGCAAGTAACGATTTTTAGAGGACTTACTTGTGGAGCATGGTTCTTTTTAGTAGTTTAAGAAATTAAGCAAATTACAACAAAATATACAACAAAACATTGCGTACTAGAACATCTTGTCACTTCCAAATTCAATGTTGTGTATTTTTGCTTAGAACTGATTGTTTAAATTAAGCAATGTTCCCATTCTCACATAATTATCTTCATATAAGTTGTCATTTTACTTTCTAATAGCAGACTGGAGAGTACTCAGCAACTAACTGGAAATATCAGTTGTGTTTTTAAGTAAACAAAGATATTAAGAATTAAAAACATTCTTATGCTGCCTGCCAAAAATACTGTAAGAGAGCTGGGATTTTCAGCAATAGTTATCTTGCAATCACTGATGAAGTAAACTGTCAGCTATCATATTCTTAAAGATTCTGGGCAAATTCTGAGGTTCTCTGATGCTGACATCTGTAAAAGAGATAATTGAAGAAAGATTATAGATTGCAATCACAGCAATTCCCTATGTTAATAATATATTAGACTCACTTGCATTTTCCAAATGTGTAATTCTTAAAAAAAACTAAATTAAACACTCTTATACTGCTTTTCTTTGATGCTTAGAATTTATTTGTCAATCAACCAAATGAACACAATACATCCTGCTGTGGCAGGGGCATTGGACTGGATGATCTTTCAAGGTCCCTTCCAATCCCTAATGATTCTATGAATACACCACACTTATTCTTCCATGCAAGAAGTTGCACACCACACAAGAGAGTTTGTACCATTTTCTTTTAATTTTTCTAGTGCCATATGGCCAGGAATCCCCTACAGCTACTTCACAAACTATTATCTTTTACATGCAGACAAGAAAAAACAAGGCAGAAGGAGAAGGAGTACACTCTTTTTTCAGTGAAGTACAAAACAAGAAATCACAGAATCACAGAATGTTAGGGATTGGAAGGGAGCTCAAAGGATCATCTAGTCCAATCCCCCCACCACAGCAGGATCATCCTGATCCAGTCAGGGACATGACCAGGTGGGTTTTAAACATTTCCAGAGAAGGAGACTCCACAACCCCCTTGGGCAGCCCCTTCCAGTGCTCTGACACACTCACTGTGAAGTTCCTTCTTGTATTTATGTGGAATCCTCTATGTTCCAGCTTATACCCATTGCCCCCTGTCCTATCATTAGATGACACAGAAAATGGAATAACATGCTTTTCTGCTCAGCAGTCAAACCACATAACGAAATTCAAGCACACCTCCACAAAAGCTAAATCCTAAAGTGGAGAATAAGTCAATATTATACCCAAACTAATACACATACCGATTCATAGACACCCTGTCTTCTAGAACCTTCAAGACTTTTGTTTATGGTCAGGCTTCAGAGACATCTACTATCCCTGGGTGAAAGTATCAGGGATCCTAACACTGCAACAGATTAGGCTTGACAGTATTTTGTTAGTCTAAACTAAAAAGAACAAACAAATCTGATTTTGTAATGAAAACATGACAGTCTCAATTTGGGATTTTCTTGTTGTTTGATAAATACACAAACTTCAAAGGAATGGTTTGCCTAAGGGATGGCTTGCTAAAGCAAGCTCAATAAATAAAAAGTTAGTCTTACCACAGTTAGGAGAAATTGTCACTCTTTCTAACAACTTAGAACATTGTTATAAATTTAGTAACAAGATATAAAATTACCATCTATAATTATAATTTCAGTCATAGAACCATAGGAGTTGAAAGGGACATCTGGAGATCATCTAGTCCAATCCCCCTGCTAGAGCAAGATCCTCTAGCAGATCACACAGGAACAAGTTCAGGTGGGTTTTGAATATCTCCAGAGGAAGCTCCACAGCTCCCTGGGCAGACTGTTATTGTCACCGTGAAAAAGATTTTCTTTATATTCAATTCGAATCTCCTCTGCTCCAGCTTGTACCTCTTGCCCCTAGTCCTATCAAATTGCACCAGTGAAAAGGGACTAGCCTTTTCTTCTTGACACCTACCCTTCAGATATTTATAGACAGTAACAGGATCTGCTTCCAGTCTTCTCCAAGCTAAATAGCCCCAGCTATCTCAGTCCCTCCTCATAAGGCAGAGGCTCCAGCCATCAGATCATCTTAGTGACTCTGTGTTGGACTCTTTCCAGTACCAACCTGCTCTCTAGAGCCAGGAAGCCCATAACTGGGCACAGGATTCCAAATGTAGACTAACCAGGTCAGAGACAAGGGCAAGAACAACCTGCTACAACCTCCTGGCTACACACTTTTTTTTTTTTTTTAGTGCAACCCAATGGCCTTCTTGGCTACAACTGCACATTTCTGGCTCATGTCCAGCTTGTAGTCCACCACTGCTCCCAGATCCTCTTCTCCAGAGTTGATGTCCAGTAGGTATTTAGAAACACATTACTAAGTAAATTTGTCTAAAAAGTATTGAGTCATGCTGAGTATATCAATCACAACTTCATAAATAAGGAAATATAAGAAAACTAGGAAGCTGTTTCAGAGAAAAGTTTTGGTAAATCTAGGACAAAAACCACCCTCCTGTGATTCAACCTGCAGCCCATCTTGTTAGCTCCAGCTAATCCAGCCCATTGGCTTGATGCTGATCACCACTAAAGAGCAATGACTTACAGTGTTACTGAGACACAGATCTGTGGCGATCTGTCCATCTCCACAGCACACTCCACTAGTTACCAAGAGGCCGTGTGAGGACTAGAATATGAGACAACACAGTGTCTGAAGTGTTCCCTTTTAAATTTTCGAGATGACATCCAGCAGGAAATGAGCAGTCATTTGGTCATTACCATGTCAAATTGTTTATTGAATATGAGCAAATTACTTCAAACAAATGACTACACCAGGGAGGAGGTTCAGACCTTTTTAGCTCCCTGGGTAAATCTGCACCTGACATTGAAGACAGCTGGCAAGTTTTCACTGCACACCTTCTAAGCCTCTCAGGAAGAAGGGATAACATTGTTGGCAGGAGCTCCTGACAAACCCATGTTGAGTGGGATGATCAAGCAGCTTTAAAGCCAAAATGCTATTTCCTTGCTGATCCTCTACATTAGAACAGCATCTTGGCTGTACCCTGAGTGCTTTTTTAATCCGGCAAATATCTCCTTAGGGGAGAAAGCATGTATCAAACAGTATTAATAATCACGTTTTATACTGTCATAGGGAACATTTCATGGGTGAAGCCAGCTTAGTCCTATAAGATCCTGGTTCCAACAATGGTCATAAACTCGTGCTTGGCTTAAGACACACGAACATATATATAGTAAAAACTCAGAATAACCTGTATTTTATACATAACAGGTACCTAAGAGATCCAGCCTGTTGGAGCTAAAGAAAAGAAAAATTGGCATCAGTGCATTAGGAGTCTAAATTAAACAAATTACCAAGGCTGTAGTGTTACAAGGAATGTCATGAGAAATTGGCATACTGGGTGCAGCCAGAAAATACTTAGAAAATTTCCACTTCCATGGATGAGATTTATTGTGTAGTGAACGAAAGCTTCAATTCTAGAGGCATTTGCACAGCCTTAATGAGGGATTTTGTGCACATTTGCATGCAGTAATGCATGCAAGTCAGAAATGTAGGTTTCTGTAAATTTTATTTTCATGAATGTATATTCTGGTTTGAATACTGTGAAAGGAGCTCACGTTCACTCAAAGCAGTACAGAATAACTTACAATGATTTTTTTATTTAAAAACAGTTTAAATGTCTTACTACTAACAGACCCTCTTTTAGCATCATAAACTATAGAAGGATTTTCATTAGTCATTTTTTCATAATTGATTAAAATTATTATAGCAGTTGTGAATCATCTTTCATGTCAAAGTTTACAGTATGGATAAAGGACACAGAACTGCTTGACAGAGTCCAGAGCAGAGCCACAAACATGACAAAGGGAGTGGAACATCTCCCTGATGAGGAAAGGCTGACATAGCTGCGTCTCTTGAGCTTGTTAAAAAAGAGCCTAAGGGGTGACCCCATTAATGTTTACAAATATGGAAAGGGCAGGTGTCGGGAGGATGGAGCCATTCTACTCAGTGGAATCCAATGATAGAACAAGGGGCAATGGTTGTGAACTCGAACACAAAAGGTTTCACATAAATATGAGAAGGAACTTTTTCATGGTGAGGGAGACAGAGCACTGGAATGGGCTGCCTAGTGAAGTTGTGGAGTCTCCTTCTCTAGAGATGTTTAAGACCTGCCTGGACATGTTCCTGTGCAATTTGGTCTAGATGATCCTGCTTTGGCAGGAGGATTGGACTAAATGATCTTTTGACATCCTTTCTCATCCGTAATGCTTTGTGTCTGTGTCTGTGTGTCTGACAAGGGACAATGAGTGTAAGCTGGAACATGGAAGGTTTCACACAAATATGAGAAGACACATTTTCATGGTGAGGATGACAGAGCACTGGAATGGGTTGCCAAGGGAGATTGTGGAGTCTTCTTCTCTGGAGATGTTGAAAACCCACCTGGATATGCTCCTGTGTGACTTGGTCTAGGGGATCCTGCTGTGGTGGGGGGAGATGATCTTTCGATGTTCTGTGATTCTGTGATATTCAGTGTGACTTTCACACATATACTTTGTCTTCTGTTCACTTGCCTCCTTTTATATTCAACAGGAGCCTTACGCCTGTATCTGAGCGAAGTTAGTATGCAGAACTGAATTCTATAGCACTGCACTGATGCTGAAGCAGTGTGTTCTAATCTACAAAGCATATCCATTTTCATAAGAGATAATATGTGTCTTCAAGGGTTTTTCTAATTACATTAAGCCCATTTAAACTGATTACTGCACTGAAAATGTGTATTCTTTAGCAGATTAGACAGAACAGCTTCCAGAAACAGATGATGGTACTTAATTCAGTTTGCAGTTTCATTAATGCCCACTTGAAAATAATTTAGAGACATTCTCAATAGCAGCAATTCCTAGATGGCTTTATTAGATATGTCCTTACCTTTTTTTTTAATGATCATTTTTAGTACTTCTTCAAGAGTATAAAAAACACTAGTTTACAACTTCACATTTTGTTTTCTAATACATAATACTGATAATTTTGTATATGTCTATATGTAAAACTGGTGACAAATTCCAAATAAAATAATGAGTACAGTAATGCATCTTTCCTTACATTGCTTTAAGAAAGGTTTGCTTGCACCTTTGCTTCTTTTTATGTAGATATTCTGCCTAATTGAAGAGAATGGTTAATCTTTATCCTGGGATCCACTTAAATCTTTTCCAAAGATGAAAACATCAAGCAGACCCTGCAACGCTGTCTACCAGGGTTGAATCCTACAGTGAAGAGAATTTTATACCTGTCCTTTAAGGTAGCTTGGATTTATTCCTCTAGAAAAGGCAATAACCATGTAGTTAGTGAATATTTCATGCTCATACTATCCTTCACAGCATCATTCTTGGCCATAAAAACTCATAAAAAGAGAGAAAACATTCAGATTTATGTTCTTGTTCAGCTCAAAAGTTTGAGAATTGAATTCATTGTCAGGGCTGTAGAAGTGAGGAGAGTAGAACAACCAGAAGTCATGGAAAAACTGTTGGGTAGACACATCACCGCCTGTGTATTTGGCTTCAGATAAATGCAGGTAAATGCAATGTAAAGAGTGACACCAATAAAGGAAAACAATCCATGCATCCATGCAAAAGAAGATTGGCTGCTCATTTCCTTTACAGATTTAAAAATCATCTCAAGTTGCAATGGAATCCCAAGTCCAAGCACTTTTTTAAATACTTTGCTTTCACTCTTAGTTGATGAACTTGGTTCTTAGTTCATCTATTTGTCTCAGTTTATTAGTAAAATACATTGTGCGGCTCCTAGTAGTGTAGGATTTAAATACATAGAAACATACAATGGATTAGTTTGGAAGGGACCTTAAAAATCCTAACCTGCATGCCATGGAAGCAAGGAAACCTCTTGCTAGATCAGGTTGCCCACAGCCCCAACCAACCTGGCCTTGATCACTTCCAGGGAGGGGGCATCCACAACCTCCCTGGGCAACCTGTTTCAGTGAAAAACAAAAAGAGCCATAAGTGTCTGGGATGATGCATTTGTGTCTGTTGTGGAGCTGCCCTTGGACCACGTACTAAACAGAAGTATAACTTTTTCTATTTGAAGGACTGAGAGTGATGTCAGACTGCTTTGTAGAGACAAGTATGACACTTAGTGAAATTCAATTTTGCTACATGCCATAGTTTAAATCCAGCCAGCAGCTAAGCACCGTGCAGCCTCATGTTTTTGCAGTGAGATTAGGAAGTGATTTTGAAAACTAATATAAAACTTCCCAATTAAGGACTATTCAGTAATTAAAACTAGCGATAATAATAGTTGTTGTAGTTCTTTTGTTGGTCGTATTTTGTTTTTTGAAGGAAATTAACAGAGAGGGAAAAAGCACCCAAGGAAAGACAAGTGATGCACGATGGAATTTCTCACCACCCACTGACTAATACTTGATCATCAACCTACTCCACTGGCCAACTCCCCTGAGCTCATACACTAATCAAGATAGCCTATGTTGTGGAACACCCCCTTAGCTAGTCCTGTCCTGTCCCGACTGTGCTTGCTCCCAGCATCTTGGGCATTTTCTCACTGGCAGATCCTGGGAAACTGAACAATTCTTGACTTAGGATAAGCGCTACAGAGCAACAATTAAACCATCAGAGTATAATCAGCATTATTCTCACCTTAAATTCAAAGCACAACAGTACACCAGCTACTGTGAAGAAAATTAATCCTTTCCCAGACAAAGCCAGGGAATTACAAAGCCATTACAGGACAACGTAATGTATTAAGAATGAGATTTTTTCTGGGGTAACCTACCATATGTTGCTGGCAATTAAAGGAGAAACTTGATATAATACTCTACTTTGGATAATCATGTTTGTGTGGAGCTGAAAACTATTGGCAGTGGCTTGCCATCACTCAAACAAACAATAAGCTAGGTTGACTGCAGCAGAGCAGCTGTTACCTCAGTAGTTGGTGGTGATGAAGACATGAATTTTGCCCTGCTGTGTTAATTTTGGTTTGAAAGCATAAGGGCATGAAGGAGTTGGAAATCATTGTGGAAAGACACTAACATGGGGATTTGTTTATGCTGAGGAAGGACTGTGGGAGCTGTGTTTAGCCTCAAGAAGAAAAGGTTAAAGAATTCTAACTGCAGTCTTTAATTGCCATGAAGGGAGAAGCACGACAGAAGGAAAAAATGAGACTCAAGAGAAGCACAGTTAAAAGATGAGAGGCATGCAGGTTGCATGAAATGAGACTTCAAGTGAACCTACGTATTAAGAAGAAGCGTTTTCACAGTTGGGATAATTAAGTACTGAAAGTGTTCCTGGAAATGTGGTGGAATATCTGTCCTGGAATTTATTATTTTCTTTATTTCTTGTCCAGGGTCCTGAGGATACCAATCTATGTCTGAAGTAAGCCCTTCTTTGAATAACACAACCCCAGAGGTCCGTATATGGAACTTAGACTTTTCCAAGAACATGACTTTTTACTCCTAGCTCTCCTTATACAAGAAGGTTCAATTAAAAAAGAAAGTAAGCCTGTTAGATAACAGTATAATAATTTGATCTAAGAGAGATCAGGATCATTTCCTCCCTGTTGGTTAAGCAGTAAACCAGAAACTTGCCTAAATGTGTTGAATGTTTGATGTTTTCCCTTCTCTAAATAGGTTGTTGAAATATTCTGCTTGTATTCAACAAGACCTTGGTGAAAACATGACTATATTTATTAATAATTTTACGTTAATACATTTTTGGTAATCCTCTACTGAATTAGTTGAAGTACATCTCCTGTTGGGTACAAAGACATGAATTGCTCGAGGGGAGAGACTGTAACAAAGTGCAATTAATTATTCACTGCTGAAACTTCATTTTCCTGACACACCACACCAGGAGTGACTATGATACTTCATAAAATACATCATACTGGAACTGATGTATTCTTCCAAAGGGGAAGAAGAGATAAAGGTTATACAGAATACTGTATTCACAGTTGGAATGGCTTTTTAAAACACATTTGAAGTACACCTACAAGGAAGTTTATTATTTGCCTTTACCCTTTTAGTCCACATCTGTTTGTACAAACACACACACACATCTATACACACTCATGAAGAGAGGGAGAAAGTGGGAAGCAACCATAACAAATTTCTGTCCAGATTCAGAAAAGGGTACTGTAGTCTTATCTACAGAGCATCTCCATCCTTGAAATTTCCTTTGACAGTCAAAATGTGAAGACAAAGAATAAAGTAATTTGCACATTGAGGTAAACTATTTTCTATTTCACTCACTCTGCTGTCAGTCTTGTATGAGCTACATGTGACCATATATTTCCTCTGGCAAAGCATAAAAAAACCAGAATGAGTTAATTTCTTGGTTTTGATTTAAATTCCAATTTGAGTGAGTAAAATAATGTTAATTTTAAATCATAATTTATTCAAGTCTATTTAGGGAATACTTTTTCACAGTCCCTATACAAGTCCTGTATGATTAGTATGTCTCTATAGTGTCACATTTGGGCTGGATCCTATAAAGTAGGGAGAAATGTTCATG
>JAOXOE010027458.1:0-18349 GCA_028565055.1 Phoeniculus purpureus | reverse complement strand
GACGTGTTCCTGTGTGACTTGGTCTAGGTGATCCTGCTGTGGCAGGGGGATTGGACTAGATGATCTTTCAAGGTCCAGTCCAATCCCTAATGTTCTGTGATTCTAACCATGTTTCTCTTTGTACAAGGGGTAACTGCAAGAAACAATATGAAGGCAAAGCTAAAAGGTGTCTATTCAGACATCCTTGCAAAGGTGGAAATTTAATGCTAAATTTTTTCTTGGGCGTCCAACTGTCCAGAAGTCTCCACAAAAGACAAAGTTGTCAGGAGTCTCAAAACCAGGTCTGCATTACTGCATTAAGCAGTAATCTTCATTACTTAACTTCTATCAGACGGTTATTTCAGCTAAAATATAAACTGTTGTTCTAGCCCTTTGAGAATCTGCTATGACCCTGTAGTTTTATAATCCCTTACTAGCCAAAGATGGATATGAGCCAATGGTGTTGATTTTTTAAGAACCATTTCCTACTGATAATGATTAGCTGTGCCGTTTGCCCCTGATGTTATGGATGTGAATTAATGCAGATTCTCTGAAGAGGAACAGCCACAAAATTTGTAGCATGCTAATTCCCTACTGGACGGAAAACGGTCCTGCTGAAAGACAGGCTGGGAGGAAAGTCCTTGGCTTACACCCAGCTTCAGGGTAATACAGCATCTCTGCTGACAGGATAGTATGACTCCTGCTTGCCTTATTAATAATCATGTCCATGTTAAGTGTAAGTAATAAATTTGTCTTAGGGAATCAAGCATGGCTCATTAGGCAGGTCCTTTCAAATTAAGGTAGAATGGGTCTTAATCACTAAGTAGTGACATGGCCTTCTCTTCTGAAGAGGTAATCTTTTCTCTTCCGAGAGACAGCCCTCCTCAGAAGCAGCACTCCTCCTTTTTGATTACTTTGATCCTAGCTGTTACTAAAATCTGCTAAGAAGCAAGAGGCTTTTAACTTACACTACATCTAGTAAGAGTTGAGTTGTTCTATTCTACAAAGGTCTGCAATAGAAGAAAAGGCTAGGTCTGCCAATTTCATGCTCATGGCAAGATTTTTGCCCAGTAAATGTACCAGGAGGTGCTCAAGAACTCTCTGGAAGTCTGGTTTACTTGTTAAATTATATGCAGTTTACAGGGTACACTGGCAATGGAACTGTAACTATTTGTGACACTGCAGTTTTTGACGTGAACAACCACTCATGTAAGACATTTGAAACCATCACAAGAAGAGTTGTCTACCTAAACAGACGAAATAGCCTTTGACTTTTGAGATCATTTTTTCAGCTCACAGGATCATAGATTCACAGAACATTAGGGATTGGAAGGGACCTCGAAAGATCATCTAGTCCTGCAACAGCTGGATCACCTAGACCAAGTTGCTCAGGAACACATCCAGGTGAGTTTTAAACATCTCCAGAGAAGGAGACTCCACAACCAAACTGGGCAGCCTGTTCCAGTGCTCCGTCACCCTCACTGTGAAGAAGCTCCTTCTCATATTTATATGGAACCTCCAGCTGTTAAAATGAAGTAAATATTCATGACTGTGATATTAATTATAATGCTTTTTAGTAATCTACAAATAAGAAAACACTTTGTTGACTAGTTAGTCCTGCAAAAAGAATTATGTTCTATTGTAATAAAGAATCAAATCCAGCACCTACATGCTCTGTAGATAAAAAGCCCTCTCATCAGTTCAGGAGCGCAATAACTCCGGGGCGACTAATCACATCGTGCATTTACACTTGCTGACATCAGTGCCCTGATGACTTTCCTGTTTGTGTATCCTTTCACTTACCAGCTCCATCTACATAAACACACATCCTTCTTTCTATGAGATTCTAATGATCTACTTCTTTATCTAAAACTTCGGCAACACTTTCCTTGGGCATCACCATTAGTTGCTATGGAAATGATTTTAATAGCATTTCCAGAGAGAAGGCAACAAATTCACTCCAGAGTGAAAAAAAGACACTGCTTCTCCAACACATCCTCATTAATCAAGTAATAAAGAAAAACCAACCCATGCAAGCACATAGTTGTTTATAGATGTGTCATCTTATTTGGACCCTTTTGAATTTTAATGTTAAAACACTAAGGAAAATGATGGAGTTGCACATATATATGTGTGTGTATTTAAGTAAACACTGAATGCCAGCTAAACTAAATTTGACAGAATGCATTTTAATGTCCAACTTATATGAAAATATGTTTTCTCAAGGGGAGAGGTAATTATAATGACAGGACAGATTTTAGTTTCAATTAAATTTCCATTACAAAGATCTTTCAGATTACTTGGGAGAAACAGAAATGTTCATTCCCTGTAACCTATTAGGTACGTTCATAACCTCAAATTACTTGTCTATTCTGCCTGAATAGAGAAATTATTCCGCTTGATTAAAAAATGTTACCGTCTCAAAGAACCTCATCTAAAGCTCAGAATCACAGAACATTAGGGGTTGGAAGGGACCTCAAAAGATCATCTAGTCCAATCCCTCCACCAAAGCAGGATTACCTAGATCCAGTCACACGGGAACATATCCAGGTGGGTTTTAAACATCTCCAGAGAAGGAGACTCCACAACCCCCCTGGGCAGCCTGATGCTCTAAGACTCTGTACACAGAAATCTCATTCAACTCAACAGGGTTTTTATCTGTGAAAAATGACAGAACAAAGGCCATATGGCCTTTTGGCTTGGTATCGTATGAATATTGACTTTTTACTCTCCTAAGGGTGAATTAACATAGTCATAGAATATGCAGTACCCGAAGGAAATACTTGTGCCTAAAAGCTAGAGCTGACTCTTTAAAAGCACAAATGGTTCTAAAGTAAAGCTTTGGACTTCAGTCAGTAACTGTTAAAATACCTACAGTGTAAACATATAAGGTACTTACACTGCTCTGCTGTTTTTCTCTCACCTCCACACCCCACATATTTAGATACATAAATGAAAATAATTTCATCTTCTAAAGTAACCAGCTTACAGGTTGGTTGTTCCATTATGCTAAGGTGGCTAGTATAGGACTCCAATAAAATTACCCATGTGAGTAACGCTTTAATGAACAAACCATTAGCATCGTGCAGGTTTCCACGCAAAAGAAGAAAATAAATAGCAATCTGTATTTCTAAATCATTAGGGATTTTTCTGTGGTAACTAATCATCTATCCCCGCAAATATTCAACTGCATTTAAAAAATGTTTACTTCTACGCCAGTCTTCCTCCATGCACAGAAGCTCATAGAAAATTAATTACTTCCCTATCATAAAGATGTTAATGCAGTTCTTTCAGGTTTTGTAACTGAATTTTTCAGAATGAAGATGAATGTTGACTCATGTGAACCTCCTGATGCTCTGTACACCCACAGACTACCTTATGCAGCCCTCCCACTGTCCAGAGCATCTGTTCACATTTCATCTTCAAAATATATGACTCCTTCACATATTGATTTCCCCTTCAACTCCTCAATAAAATCTTTGTAGGGTCAAATTGTGAGAAATTTAAGCCTAGCAAAGTGACTTTTTTTCAATGGCAGATTCTGCAGTACCTCTGTTTTTAACAGGGACAACTCGTGTGTCACACAATCTTTCAAAGACCAGGTTGTCCTGGAGATTTTAAATGGCTCGCTGTTCCCTAATGCATGTACAGACCTTATGCATGTCTGTAACATTACTAGCAGCAGACTGAGGCTACTAAAATTTAACGGCAAGCAAAGTTTTCTAAATCAACCCATACAGTGGCAAAATGGTAGTCCTGCTGACTTCGTCAGTCACTCTGAAGAGCAAGCCTATAGGTCATGGTGCTACCAATCAAACTATCACTCAAAGCAAACTCTAAGCCTTCGCTTACATATATAGCCCCACCTCATCATTAAGACTACTCACACAACATAATTTGACATGTGAGAAGCAAATGCAAAAATTAATACAGTAAGGAAGGCGATGACATTAGAAATTAGATTGATAAAAATAAGATTTATATTTCTGTTCAAGAAATAGATCCTTTCTGTGAGAAAAAAAACCCTTATTTTAGACTTTTCTAAGAAGGTGAAAGAATATAAAAAAGCAGCCGTATAAACAATTGGATTCTTTGTGAACTCTTAAATATTATTTACTAGAACAATTCATGACTCTGGAGAAAAAGAGCAGGCACACTTCTGTTCAAAAGCTTTATCTCTTAGCCTAATAAAAGCATTAGTAGCTCTCCTACTACCTGGACAAGTTTTTACCTTCAGATTGGTACAACCAGAACACAATCACTGGCTTTAAACCTTTATGCTAAGGCACCATTTTGTGCTGTGAAGTCTCACACAGGTTTAACTTACCCAAAGAACAAGAGAGCCTAGGGTAAAAGTTTTCCAGGGCACACAAACTGCTATTTTAGAAGATTCCTTGAGCTGACAACGTTCAGAAGCTAAACAAAAAAAAAAATCTCAAATCATCACATTGTGATTAATGCGCCAGAACATCTCAAGGAATTCACCTGGTGTTCAGTACTTGTCTGCTGAAAGCGGTTAACAGGTACAAAACCAAAGTCTATGTGTGGAGAGAGAGGTGTGTATGTAGGTATTACAGATAATTGTTGATGTTCAGGAAATGTCAGCTTAACCTGATGACTGGGGAAGGTGAAGAGGAAAAGTCTAACGAAAAGAACACACACAAACATGTATCCATGAAAGAATATTCTGCTCTATAAGAAATTATCAACTCTGAAATTATTTGTTTTAACTGGAGAACTTTAATTACAATCACAACCAAAGTGTGCAAAGTAAAATAATTTCTTACTTATAGTATTTGAAAAGCTGCTTTTGAAAGCAAATAACAGGTAAATGGAAGATAATTAAAAGAGAAAGAGTAGTACAGTTAGATGTCCTGGGGTTTTTTCTTGCTTTCTCTGCTTTTTTTTGTAAGTGTTTGGATTGGAAGGGACCTTTCTACATGATGAGAATTAATCAATACTACAGAAATAATTCCAACAGATGATGTACACAACAGGTAGTGTCAGTCATGAAACAGAAAAGGTCCACGTCTTTGCACTGTCTGTGTTTAGATGTAGACTTTACGTGCATATGCACACCATCTGTCTGTCTGTTTCGTATATCCACAGAATACAGAAATGTACTCAAACATGTAATTTGAATAAGCCTCTGTCCAGCACATAGAGTAAGAAGCTTACGGAAAGCAGGTGTGATGACAAATAGAGCTGTCCCAAAATCCTCTTCATAAAAGTATTTATACTTTAAATCTCTCATTTATCCTTTTTACACTGGAGACCTGTAAGTAGTACTGTCCCCAGAGGATCAGACCTGGGTCCAGTGTTGTCCAATGTCTTCTTTAACCATACTGATGATGGAATAAAGTGTCAACTTAGCAAGTTTTCTGGTGATACCAAGCTAGGTGGATTGGCCAATTCAACTATTCAAGAAGATCTGGAGAATTGGGCTAACAGGAATTTAAAGAGTTTTAACAAAAACAAATGTAGAGTCTTTCACTTGGAAAGGAATAATGGGGTGCATCAATCCAGGATAGGTAGTGACCAGCTAGAGACCACCCCTGGGGAGAGAGATCTTGGAGCTGTTGTAGATAACAAACTAAAAATGGATCAGCAATGAGCCCTTGTGGTCAAGAAGGCCCATAGGGTGTTGAGATAGATCAAGAGGAGTATGTCTAGCAGATCAAGGGAAGTTATTCTATCCCTTTCCTCTGCTTTTGTGAGGCTGCACGTGGAATATCATGTCCAGTTCTGGTCTCCCCAATTCAAGATAGACAAAGAATTAATTGAGAGAGTCCAATGCAGAGCTACGAGGATGACTGGAACTTCTGCCTTACAAAGAGAGATTGAGAAATTGGGACTTTTTAGTTTGGACAAGAGAAGGCTACAAAGGGATTTAACTACTGTCTATAAATACATGAGGGCTGGGTGTCAAGAAGAAAGATATACTCACTTATCAATTGCATCAAGAAAGGACAAGGGCTAGTGGATACAAGCTTGAACATAGGAAGTTTCACCTCAGTCTGAGGAAAAACCTCTTTACAATAAGGGTTATTAAGGAACAGGTTGCCCGGGCAGGTTGTGGAGTCTACACCTCTAGAGGTGTTTAAGACCTATCTTGATGCTTTTTTGTGCAGTTGATTTAGGCTTTTTAGGCAGTTATGCTTTTCAGTAATTTGTATCCTGCTTCAGCAGGAGGGTTGGGCCCAACGTCTTTTGAAGACCACTTCCAACTCTAATAAACTGTGCAAATTGTGTGTAAAATGGTGTTTAAAATATTTCTCTATAGCAGGGAGATATTGCCATTCATTCCATTACCAGTGTGGCAGCCAAATTTGTCTCCTGCTATCATGACAGGATCACATTGAATAGACATGATATGAAAGTCCAATTTTATATTTTCTATTATGAAACTAACATTTCCTTTGTACCACACATAAATTCTCATCGGTGCCCTAATGACAGGTAAAGCCTGACAATTCACAAGCTTCTCCATGTTTCCCCCCATATCTATGGAAAGACTTAACAGTAGAAGTGGCAGAAATTCTGTCTTATGAAAACTCCATTATTTTCACAAGGTATTTATTAGTACACTATGAATTGGTCACAACCAATTTATATGGCTATCAGTTCTAGAGTTTCTTCCATGCAAACACTAACACTAGTATCTGAATGCCTATCAGAACCCACGGAAGTGCAAACTGTCCCCAGGCTGCCCCTCTGCCTGAGGCACAGGCATGATGCTCACAAGAAGCTACCATGAACATAAAGAGATCAGTGAGGAGAAAGTATTACAACTAAAGTTTCAGAAAGGAGTATAAAAACAGACAATCCTTCAGTAGTACTCAGGACTCCTCAAAGGTACCCAATGAATCAAATACTTTCAGGGAAACAAACTCTTTCCAGAGAGATCATAGAATCGCCAGATCACTCACATTAGAAAAGACTTCTAAGAGGTTCAATTGCTTGCAATCCTTAGCCTAACGGTAACAAGCCCTCAACTAAACTATATTCTTTAGTGCTGTCTGCACAACTCAAATACTTCAAGGGATTGGGAATCCACCACTTTCCTGGGCAAGCAATTCCAGTGCCTGTTACCCTTACAGTAAAGATATTTTCCCTAATGTCTAATCTAAACTTCCCTTGGCTCAACTTAAGACCATTTCCTCTTGTGATATCACTTGGTACTCTATTGAACAGATTGACCCCTGCCTCACTACAACCTCCTTCCAGGTAGTTGCAGACAGCAATAGGGTCTTCCCTCAGCCTCCATTTCTCTAGACTCAACAAGACAAGTTCTCTCAGCCTCTCCTCATAAGACCTATTCTTCAGACCATTATTCTCCAGAAGAGGGAACCGAGTCATGGAAACAAGTCTATGATCATGTAGACAGCCTTTCTGTGGCACCCTGATTATAGTCACTGCTTGTCACAATACCACAACACATTATGGAAATAACAAATACAGAGGAGCCATCCACTGTGAAACAGTACCATATATTCCCATCTAGCAGTTCCCAGTCCCACTGCAACAAAGAACAAGCATTACTCATTTATCTACTTAGAATTGTTCTTAGAAGTGACAAAGCAAAAGCCAGGAGATGGCACCTCTTTCTAGCCAGGCAAGTTACTTGCTTCCTTTAGTTTTGAGACAAGTATAAGGTTGCACTAAAAAGTTTCTTCTCATGTGAGGAATACAGAAAAGAGCTTTATTATACTGTTTTTAACAGCACCTGAACAATAAACAGACATATCATTCTATTTATAGGATTGTCTGAAGTCTATGCACTATGTTTTATTTGAATGCATCTTCCACATAAAAGGGGTTTGCTTTAGTTTACACACATAAAACAGTCGTATGGCCAACCCTCTCGATACATACTTTGCCGACATTAGTCATGCCAGTAAAGATAGTGCCAAAGTGATTCTCAGAGAAGATGCTTAAGGAAATGAGGGATTAGAAATATCTTGAGTGTATTAACACAATCATAGCCAGGTCAAGGGAAGCATGTTTTCCCCTTTACTAGAGGATTTTTTAGACCACATACAGAAAACCAGGTCTAGTTTTAGGTCCTCTGATGCAGAAAAGACATTGGTAACTAGTGGTGAGGTAAGAGGAGGGCCATCAAATTGCCATGGGGCTGGAGCCCTGCTCTGTGAGGAGTGGCTGAGAGCACAGAGTTTGCCCAGGCTGAGGAAGATTCAGCTTTGTGTGCACCTCCTAGTAGCCCCTCCAATACCTACAAGGAGGTCATCGGTAATCACTAAGAGAGAGTCAAGGTCTGCACTAGGCATGGTCCTAGTGAGAAAGAGAAAGGTCCCCATTAGATATAAGGAAAATCTTTTTTCCCAAGAGCAGGTAGCTCTGTCTTGAGATTTCCAAGATGCATGAGGATAAAGCCCTGAACAAAGTCATCTGACCCGCTAGTTGACCCCGCTTTGAGCAGGAGCTTGTACTAGAATCCTCATGCAATGTCTTTCGATCTGAATTACTTTGGGATTCTATAAGGAGAAACTAGAGGAGCTGGTAGTTATAAATAAATCACTATGACATTTTTGTGACACATAAAATAATACTGCAGCAAAATTATTATCCAGGAATATAAAGTCTTTGTACAAAAGTTCACAAACCATTTTTACAGTATGTATGAACACAGTAAAATTTTTATGCATGCTGAAATGTCTCATTTAAAACTTTTATAAGATTTAACTAGTTACAGTTTATTAGCATTACTTCCTTCCAAAAAAAAAAAAAAGGATTAAGTATTACAATTAAGCACATCTTGCTAAAACACAAGTACGCTTTTTAATATTTAAGCAATGGACACACTTCAGCTTTTAACCTTGATTTTCTAACTAAATAAATCTTGTCTGTGCTGGAAAACTTTACAGCACAATTCCCACCAGTGCTAGGTCTGTCTCTACAGAACTTACACTAGCAATATTGAAGGAAGCTCTAATTTACAATATTCTTTCAGCAGCATCACTCTTTTAATTTTGTCCCCTAAGTCTGTCGTTCCAATTCAACTTCCAGAAGAGCAAACACACTGCAGTAACACAGAACCTAGTTCACATTATGGCTAACATCTTTGTGCCTGGCCCCACCACGCGAGAAATGTTTTGTTGTGGTGGGATTTATTTTTAAGTGAGATGTGCCTAAATGTTTCTACACCCAAGTAGACAGAACATGGCTCAATTCCATCCCCAAAGCAGCTTTTCCAGAGCAAGCAGTCACATCTGTACCCATATTTCCTATTTAGTCAAGTATCCCAAGTAGGACAAGGTCAATCACAGCTGCCTCAAAGAGTATCTCCAGTTGGGATGTTAGAATATTTGTTACGTCAGAAATTAAAAATATAGCCTCACCTATAACTTCAGAAACTTCTTTATTTGGTTTAGGAGCAAACACCACGAAGATCCCTTTGTCACAAGTCACGTGAACAGTGATGACTGTCAATGAATAGTCAGAAAGAGAACAAGGACTAAACCTAATTAAACACATTTGCCTTTCCTGGCTGTCAAGTACAACATTGCCAACTAAAAACCACTGCTTTAAAGCTTTAGCTTTCATTTATTTACTAATAGATAGGTAGGTTGATCTCTGTAGGAGTCAGCCAATTAGCTGCAGACTAAATAAACACCTTTTTTTTTTTTTTCTTGTATGGTTCCCACATTGCTCAGATGTGAAAAAATAACTACTGACTGCCCTGACCCTACACTGCAGGTAACGCCCCGGATAAAAGACCCATAACCTGTGGGACCATGAGAATAAGGTAATATAGCCTAGCAGGAAAATAGGTACAAACAGCCTTGCAGGTCCCTGTACAACCTATGGTAGATTTGATTACCAACAACCCACAGATTGGTATGTGGACAATTGGAATCTTCTTCTTCTGAGAGTGCTCGTTCTTAGAGGTATCAGCACTCAGTGGATAGGTGTCATCTCTAATAATCTCTTTAAAAATCTCATTTTTAAAAAAATATCTCACCTATCTACCTCAGTGGATAGGTGTCATCTCTAATAACTTCTTTCAAAAAATCTCATTCCTAAGTAACACTCCTTGAAGTAGTCATGTAAGATGGCTTAAGCTTTATCTTTACTTATGTACAAAGTTTTTTTAAGAGTTGTCTTCCTGAGACTACTAGGAGCACTGAAAAGAAGATAGAGAGAATGCATAGAAACTTTGAACTTCCTTCAAATATTTCACTTCTGCATCTTCTGTGGAAGACTCCAATAGTGCTTAAATCTTTTTTGCGTTATTTCTGTTCATAATTTATTTTCAGAAGTGCCGTCTTTCCTCCCTCTCCTGACAACTGTTTTAATTTCTCAGCTATGTCAGAAGCATCTGTCATTTCTTCCCTAAACTTAAGACACTTGGAAAGGGAGTACTTTCTGGACTATCCCTACTGCTGATAATAGTGGTGGAAAAAGATGAGGCTAGATTCATGCAATGCTCAGGCAGAGATATACAGGCTTCTTTAATTTAATCGTCATTTGCTGTAACCTTTTCAAGATTCTTGAGAGCTTCTCAGCTAGCTCTTTGCAAGTCTAATGAATCGTTTGCTAGGGCAACAGAAAAATTGCCCCATTCCATCTCCAGTAAGGGAAGAAAGTGGATACAGCCGGGATCAAGAACTCTTTACCATTATTTTAACTATCTTTCCCACTAACTCCTTTCCCTGACCTCCTGGGTTCAATTCTATATCCCATAGTAATGTATCTGTCCACCCCTCCTGTGACAAAATGCACTCAACTGCTCTAATAGACGCTTCCCATTGAGTTTAGAGGGGACAGCCTTAAGTTTATCTGGACTATCGTATTACTTGCATTTAAAAACAGTAACCTACATGTAAAATAAGAAAAAAATATGAAAAAATCCCCAAGAATATGAAGAAAAAATATTACTCCTTGTATTACCTCTGTATCTACACTCTGTAACAATTTAGTGATAAATCATAAACAGCATCTCCAAAGGTTTGGTCTCCAAACAAATTTTAGTTCCATGGAGGTTCAGATCCTTGATATACAAAGTACCTCTTCAAGAAAGCTGGCTACTAGTATTAGTGAAAACTCTACCTTTGCCAAGAAATTTACCCAGAGACAAATGGTGAGCAGCTCGTTTCTGGCACATCTGTTATCTGTCTATAAACTAATAATCAGCAAGGAAGTTTAATGCAATACTGCACGCTGCGTTCAGACCCTGAAACAAGTCAAAGGCATTTACTAACTTAGCAAAAGAGGAGAAACTTTGCAGTGTTTTCTCATGACACTCAAGCAAAAACTAACTTAACATTGGTTAATTTACCTGAATGTATGAAGAAACATATAAAGCTTCTCTCAAGTGTTTATCCTTCCTTGAAGTGCAGTACAGTACCTGTATTGGGCAGTAAAGAGAAGCAATATCTAACCAAAACAGCAGGCTATTACTCAAAGTATGTATCAAAGCTACTGACACCATCAACACCAAGGACTTGTGCCTTGTACTTGTGCCATTACAGCTTTCTGCAATGGTTTGTAAGTAGGTGAACAGTTCAGATAATGCAACTAATATTTCTGAGTCTAACCAGGTAGTGGGCTGGAGTACAGCTAGGTTTTTGATACAAGAAATTCAGCATCAGGCTTGCTCAGTTATAGAAGACACTGGAGAATATCGGTGACCAACAAACACACCTACAGCACTGATTTATAATGCTAATGATTTGAAAAGTTAAGTCACGCCATGCAGCTGTAATATTGCTAAAATAGATGGACAGAGACTATACTAAGGAGGGAGTATGATAGAGAAATGGTTGTTGTGCAACTAGAATTGCTTTCTTTTTCTCAACACTATTTTCATAGTTAGCACTTCCTCAATACAGCAGCACACGGAAAGATTTGGAAGATGCTCTCAAGGCTCTGCCTCCTCTCTTGACTTTGTAAAGTTTTTTCAGTCCCTGATTGGAAATCTTATACTGAAACTGAATCATGAATATGCCTCAAACCCCAGATTTCTCCATGCTTTTAACTCTCTTTCCATCAGTACTTGCAATCACTGCTTTATGCTCAAATCTCTCTGAGCTGACTGTGCCTAAATTCCCTGTTCCAAATGTGATTGCACTGATGGCACTATAGTACAATCTGAAGCTCTTTGCTGATATTATGTCTGAATTGTAAGTTTTTATATATTCAGTCTACACTCACTGTGCACTACTAGATGATGTTAAGATGATGATGTAAGACCAACCCACGGTCTGCTAATCACACTTTTTCAGTCTGTAAGAGCCAATCTTGTAGGTCTCATTCCACATCTTCAGGCCATGTTCCAAGTGCAAATTGAATCTCTCTCCTTAGTACAGTAACTCTGCACACACCATCTGCGGGAACTGCTCAGAGACATCTTTCCCAGGTCTCAAAAATGACAAGGAGAATCATCATTACATCTCCAGTTCTCCTATCCCTGTAAGATATTTAACTGTACTCTGGGTCTGTAGATCTCTCTTACACTTTAGTGAATCCAGTGCTGAATTTCATAGGTTACATTCTACAGTTATACAATAAAATGACCCCCTTGCTTTTAGCAACCCTTTGTCATGTAGCCAAAATAAACAACTACATAGAACTCTCCTGCAGTACGTTTTGTACTTCTATAAATCAGCGATGCTGCTCCTATTTCTCCTAGTCTTAACCTATCAGATTACAGCTAATATTAATATAATTGTAGTTATACATGCAAAGGTTAACTGAAGTAAGGCTTCATTACATTATTACAACGCAAAGTTAGATTTATTATTAAATTCATTGGCGAGTGGGCAGGGAGGGATGTTTCTCACTCAAGGAATTAAACCTAGATTTAAATTTACCACTCCATTGCCAGCAGAATTTATTACCATTAGTTCTGAAAGCGTTGCTACAAGTATCAAAGTCTTACCCACAAAGAAAGTTTTGTTCCATGATGACCATCTATAAAGCCACAATTTTGCTAAATGACGTGAAAGCACACTGAGTGTATCTACACTCAAACCATGAAGCTCTTGCAATACGGACTGACGTTTTCACAAAAGCTAGGTAATAAATAAAGGGAAATACTAGTGACTGACAAGTGCCTCAAACAAAGTGAAGGAGCTCTCCCAAGGCCTTAATGTGAGAAAAATTCGATGATGACAGGCCTATATAACACAGACTATCAGATGCACTTCAGCTGGGTTGGAACAGCAATCTCAAGTTCTAGAGGGACAGGAAAGATGCACCTAGATGGTCAAAACTAGGAGAGGGTAGCGACCTCTGTCATGACCCATTCTTTGTGTTCCTGACCCCATGCACAGTCACTGTGATATGTCAGACCACATGTACACACAATCCAACTCTTATCAGAAATGCTTCAGACCCTACTGCAATCATACACACCCAACAGGGTATATTTTGGGCATGGACAGAGAAGAATCAAGGCAAGTAGTGTATGTGCAGGTGGGACTGCTGTTTGTTGGAATTTAATGTAATAAACGTGTTCTGTGAGCAAAATAAATACCTTTGAAATTAACAAGTGGATAACAAAGGCTTGGAGGAGGAAGGAGAATGTAAAGCATAGAATGCAATTGTATGCAGAATATGTGCCAGAGAAGGAGTGTGTCTGTGTTGAGGAGACAATACTAAAAGGAGGACTAAGACTCCAACTCACGCTACAAAGTCAGAATGTTGGACCAGATGATCTTTCATGGTCCCTTCCAATCTTTAACATTCTGTGTTTCTGTGACTGTCTTGGATTCAAGACAAGACTAACAAGTAGTTTGTTAGTGTACACATTGATTTCTATCTTTAGGGGTTTGTTTCAGCTCTATGTAGCGTTGTTTCAGCTTAGCAGCATCCTCAAACAGCTGGAATCAAAAGGCTTTACAGGTAATCTATTATTCAAGTGACAGGAAACGTCATGATTAAGGCTTTGGAGTTCTTCCCTTAACACAGTTTTAGGTAGGGGTGAGCTATGAAGTTCACCCATCCTAACTAGTTACAGAACTTGAGTTTCATAGGAGACAGAGATCCCTACTTCTACCTCCTAACCTGTGGCCAAGCAATTGGGGATATTCACATGAGAAAAAACATCTATATCCTGCCTTAACTGTCTCAGGTTCAAGGAGTACACTAAATCCAAGTTTTCTACTTCCTGTAAGTTCTACATACTGAAGTATGGGTAAGTAGCCTACACATTGTGCAACCAGTACGCACATTGTAACTGCAACACAAGCTCCACCTCAAAAAAAACGAGCAAGGAAAAAACCCAACTGTTAGTAGCAGAGTCTGCTTTGCTAAGGGTTCCTGGAGCAAGCACTTCATGAACAGAGTTCCTGCAGAATGTGTCCATCATACACAAGCACTATGTCCTCAAACCATTTTCTGCTCATAGTTCAGTCATTTCGCAGAGCTTTGAATTTCACCCAGCCCGACTTTTATGAAATGTCAAGGTAGAGAAACATTTTATAATGTTATATGATATATTATATGATAATTTATTTTTCTGTTAAAAACTAGTATGTGTCTGTCAGGCTTGGATCAATACAATATAACATTCCCTGCAGATACTCTTTTACCAAGTAATATTACCATCATTTTCACCATGGCATAACATCATTCATTAGGCAATCTTTCCTAATCAGGTCTCTACATTCCAAACCATTACTTCTCTTCTAATCTGCATTATTTCAACACCTTAACAGCAGTTTTTTCTCATATTTAAAAAACCCCAGAAAACACCAAACACAAAAATAGTGGCTCAGACTATATGTTTTAAGCTGCCTCTGACCCTGAAAGATTGTTCACCCTTGTGCTCAGACTGAACTTCACTGAACTGCTCCACTCAGGAGAGGCAAGTGAGAGCAAATTCTAAATATGAAGATTCCGTGACAGACTGGCCTAGTGTAAGGGCCAATCCTCTGATTTCTCATCCTATGCTGACAGGATTAACCTTGTCTGACAAATCTGTCATAACCTGACAAAAGGAACTTCAAATATTCACAGACATTTATTGTTAAGTCGTTATAGTCTGCAGTTCTTTATATCCTGGATGGAGATATGTAGTGACGTCCTCCAGTAAGTCTGGTACAAAGGTACTTGGCAAAGGATGCACAAGAAAGCTGTGAAAAAGCAAATTTGAAAAATTTCACAAAGCATCTATATTAATAACTCCCTCTTCTTTATTTTTCTCTTCTTTTCAGTAAGGAAAATCACACTCTAGCTACCACTTCCTAGTGCTCCAGACTCCTTTACTTAAAAGAAGGAAAGAAGGTCAAACCAAACTAGCACATGCAACACTTTCAATAGTGTTCAACACAGAAAATTATGTTACTTCACAGAGAATTAAGGAATGTCTTTTCTCCTTCAAATAATGGCTAAGAATTATGCAGCACTTCACTAGGTCGTGATTTCAACCAGTGAAAACAAACTGAGCCACAGATCTATAAAACAGGGACAAATAACCTGGCAGTCTTTGCGAATAACATCTCTTAAGTGTCTCAGATTTCAAGCCAAACTTTTATTATTTCCAGAGATCAATATTTGTAGCACTTATACCTAGTCCAAACATAAACACTGTCTCTCATGTACAAACGTGAAAGCGTTTTGCTTTATAAGATTTTTTTTTTAAATTATCTAAGTTCCCTAAAGCATAATACTTTACAGATCCTAATGTTGCGTAAGCTTTTACACAAGGTTTATATAATATAAGAATCTTGACAGGTGTGTGAATGAGGACATTAAAACCCAGCAATCCTGTGTCCCAGGAAGACCTGTAAGCAAGCTGCTGCAAATAGGAGTTGTGTGAGAGTGAACTGGCAGGGGAGAGGAAAATCTGTGCTGCAAACCACACTGAGAACATAAGGGAAATGTTTCTGTATTCAGCTAGTAGAAGTATCCAAAGTGCAGGACTTACAACACAGATTTTTGACTACCCAGTGAGGGAGAGAATATAGTAGCATAGAAAACGTTCAGCAAGATTCTAAACTGCTATAGTATTTGATAAGGAAGGTGGAGCAAGAGGTGAGATGGGATCCCTTCTAGATTTGCTTTTAACCAATGTGAAGAAGCTGTGTGACATTCTCAAAGCAGCTGTAGTGCAGTGTCACTTGTTACTCTCAGAAAGGCAATGTAAATAAACAGCAACGTGTTCCAATAAGGCAGCTGGGTTGAGTGGACGTCATCCTATGACACCAGAGAACTCATTAATTAATGACAGAGCTACTCAATTCTTCCTGCTACCATGGGTTCATGTAGAGCAAGATTTGCCAAGTCAAAATCAATCTAATTTCTTTCTCTCTCTGCTCTTTTAGCCACAGGATTAATAGCAAATGTGTCATAATATTTTTGAGAGGACAAGGAAGTGCACTGGAGAGCAGGATTCTAACTCAAAGGAATATTTATAAACAGGTATGATGCTCTCAGATAGGATACAGTTCAGTAAGGATGAGTAGAACCTACGCAAGGCCAGTCAGCTACACGATATATGACTATAAACAAGTGATCATGCAACACGTCACAGGAAATTTTTCAAGGATCATAGATGACTGTGCTTCCAAGTAAACAAAAGACACCAGAAGAAATCCTTCCATTCTACTTAACAGCATTGTTTAATAAAGGGATAGAACTCCTTGAGCCCCAGGACATCAAAGATTGTATCAGAAGCATGATCTCAGAGGAAGGACCAGATGATTTGTGGCTAGTTCTTTCCTGTTTTAAAGATTGAGTCTTATACACCAGACCATGGCAAAGCAAAAAGAAATAATCTGACTCTTATGTCCCCAGCAGAAAATACAAGTGCAGTGATCTTAGATGTCTAAGGGAGGATTCAGATTAGACATTAGGAAAAGGAGCTTTCAGTGAAACGTAAGGACAGACAAGGGTGCTCTGCAATCTGTCACTGGAGGCACAGTCAGAGCAGATCATAGTCTGACATTACTGATATAAATTATCTAATTCAGAATAATATTCTCTTTATGTACCTTTTAGCTTGTATTAAAAACACCACCAAAAAATCCCCTAACAGATTTGAATAGATCTCGGATTCTTCACTCACATATTTGTAGTATTTCCCAAAGCAATTTGACACAACTACTGCCACAAGAAGGCATTATCAATGTATTCACACCAACAAAATTCTGCCCAAAAAATGTCTCACTTGTAACACCAAGAACTTCACTTACGTGGTTACCTTCAGAAATTTTTTATTTCCTTCCTTTTAGTGCTCTTTATTTGAGAGGGGAAAAAGAGAAAATCTTCGAGTGACCTGTCCCCAGTGACACGGAGAGTCTGCAGACAAAACCATACACCACCACCACCTCTGAATTCCATGAAACTCAGAGCCTTTTATGACGCAAACTATGTCTCATCTGCCTGTCCTTCATGCTGCGTATTGCAGTCTTCCACTGTAAGAAAACTGACTGGAATTCTCCAAACTCTGAATTTCATGGTACAACTGAAAGGCAACGCAACTTTTTCTGTGATAAAGGTATTACCAATAAAACTTCAACTCTGCACATACCACAGCTTTATGGAGCTGTTATCTGCTATGGTTCCATCTAATGCGTGACCTTATGTCTTGCTAGAAAGATTAGTTATGCTGTGGGAAGATCACTTTGGAATGAAATTCATTACTTCCTTGCAAATGAGAAGATGCCTCTATGTGAGACAGTCTACAAAGCAGAAATTCAAGCAGCAACTGTTTGAGCATTAACTGCTACCTCAACCCTTGAAAGATGATTAAAAAAAGATTCCTGTGTTCTGTGAGAAAGTTCATGCTTGTTACCCCGGCACATCAAAAAAAACAAATTTGCTGTCTTGACAGAACAGAAACCTCTTTTAAAAAATCCCCAAAAGTTAGATATTCCCCTGCAAAAAACAAAAAGATAATTGATATCCCAGTCTGGCATCCATCTTTAACCTTTTATTTTATTTTTTTAAAAAAAAACATTCCTCAGAGCACTTGCTCTTCTTCTGGAATCTAAGTGGCTTTCAGACATCCTGCTGAGTTAATTTACAGGGTAACAAGGGCAGTCAGTAAATACACTTTGTAGTCCCTCAAGCCTCCCAGGGCTTGCACATAATTCTGCAATATATAAAAACCCAATGGCCATGTCCTTTTTTAGGAGGGACAGTTCAGCAAGGCAAGGTGGTGGAGTCGCTCTTTACGTGAGAGAGCAACTGGAATGCATCGAGTTCTTTCCGGGGAACGGATAAAGAGAGAGTTTGTGGGTTCTGATTGAGGAGCAGGCTGGGCATGGGTGATAATGTTGTGGGTGTCTATTACAGACCACCAGATCAAAATGAGGAAGTTGATAAGATCTTCTACAGGCAGCTGACAGCAGCCTCACAGCTACAGGCCCTGGTTCTCATGGGGGATTTTAACTACCCTGAT